>JAVTVY010037325.1:0-15554 GCA_036873755.1 Hanleya hanleyi | reverse complement strand
TACTGATCAGCTACATTCAGAAACAAAGATAGACATCATAGAATCCAAAGAAGTCTCACTCAAGTCACCGTCACCAGTTGTTAAATTACATCCGCATGAACAAAACAAAAGGGGCATATTGCTGTGTAAGCAGCTGGAGTGAGAAAGAGAGAAAAAGTGACTACATCTACTCTGACTGACTAGCCACATGTGGACAATAATTTGAATTTATCTACCAATACATTATCTCGCTCAGAGAGAGTTAATTGATCTGCAGAATCAGAAGTAAAACCAGTGACACTCTGCTAATATTGCAGTCGCCGATAAATATGAGCAATAAACAAATCACAAGCAAGTTCTGAATCGTCATACACATGTTATTCGTATTATTGTCGTGAAGTATTTGTACAAAAGAATAATTGGTGGGACCAGTTTTAAGAAAACATTTCTCAATTGTGTTAACAAAAATCGGTAGGCGTGATTGCTGTTTACGGTGAGATAAAATGGGTTCTCACAATCACATGTTTGAAATAAGTTCTGCACGAAGCTGTTGATCGCGTTATCTGGGGATCTCTATATATTTAACTAGGTACAACGTACCGCCAAAACTGGACATTTTAATATAGAAACAAATAGGAAATCATTGGTACAAGTAGTCCTAAAATGCTATTTGTAACAAATTTTGAAGATCCTTCTATCAAAAGTGTGATCTTGTTTTCTGGTAACGATAGCTGGCAAATTTCATAACACATCTTCAAACATCTTTTATTCCTTTACTATCACGGATCTTGGTTTTGTATCATAATAACCAAAACTTTTTGTGTAGCGTGTATGTGCCGAGTAGTAGCTCGCCGATATCAGCGGAAAATTTCGATCTTTTTAAAAACTTTTCCCATCCGCAAGTTCCGGTTAAATATCGGACCGATTTAATCCCTGGTTATATCGGTTTTAATGCCAGTATGGAGATTAATATCAGTGCGGGAGAAGTGAACATCAAGCCCACTGAAGACAAACTATCTTTGGTGTCGGCATAGGTGGTGTCGGCTGTCACAATAACATTCAGATTACACTCACTTCCATGTAATAAATACCGGTAGTGCTTCTCGTTTTCGATATTTGTGTTATATGTGAATGAATCCATGTATACCGTATTTCTATCTAAACCACCACGGACTGGACTTGTCTACTGATAACATAATCGAAGTATTTCAGCGAGAAGGAGAGAATTAATGTTTAAGGAATGTAAAACTCTCGGAGCTGTAGAGAAAAGGAGGGGTATAGAGATGGCGATGGCGGCCATTCTAATCTTTTGGTCCATGAACAATATCTTGAATCAGGTGTATGTCACGGAGCAACCATATCCTCGCATGGTCCATGTATATTCCTTTTCCTTTTTGTTTGGGATGGGGTTCAACTTCCGTATCGGTGACTTTTACGTTGTGACTCATTGCTGACGTCTGTTGGCCATAAATCCATGGAATTTGAGGCCGTAACAGAGTTGACACCTAATAAACATGCGTCAAACGATCTAAATCTGAGAGAAGATATCTGTGCTATTTTTAGCCGGGCTTTGGTGATGATGGGTTTTTCAAATCACTCCTCGTCCGTGGTCCGACGTCCGTCGTCCGTCGTCAGTCATCTGACCGCAAACAATTCTTGTTATCTCGCTTGATCAGGAACTACTGCATTGATCTTTGTCAAATTTGGTACACAGGTTCCCCTCGGGATCTAGTTGTGCAAGATACCTTTTCTGGTCCGATTTGCATTTCCAATATGGCCACCAGGCAGCCATCTCGGATTTCCCCCATGAAACTTTATCGCGATTTCTAAGGAGGTACTGCATGGATCTTTCTCAAATTTGGTACACAGGTTCCCCTTGGAGTCTAGTTGCGCGAGATACCTTTTCTGGTTCGATTCGAAAATCCAGTATGGCCAACAGGCAGCCATCTTGGATTTCCTCACAAAACTTTGTAATCCCGATTTCTCAGGAACTACTATGTGAATCTTTCTCAAGTTTGTTACACAGGTTCCCATTGGGACCTAGTTCTGCAAGATACCTTTTCTGGTCCGATTCAACAATCCAATATGGCCGCCAGGCGGCTATTTTGAACTTTCCCATGAAATTTCATTTTCGTGAATTTTCAGGAACTACTTCATGGATCTTTGTCAAATTTGGTATACAGATTCCTCTTGTAGTCTAGTTGAGCAAGATACCTTTTTTTGACCGATTCCTAAATCCAATATGGCCGCCAGGGGGCCAATATGGCCGCCAGGGGGCCATCTTGAATTTCCGCTTATAACATTGTTATCGTGAATTCTCAGGAACCACTTCATGGATCTTTCTGAAATTCGGTACAAATTATGTGCAGGATACCTTTTTTGGTCTGATTCGAAAATCCAAGTTACGCTTAAAATCATACGGTATTCCCGTGTTGTGATGTTGCATCACAATAGTCGGCGGATCAAACGGGGGCATATTCTATATATTGAGTATAGAAAATATCCCTACCTTCACATTTTATACCGCTTTTATACAGTCCATGCCGCTGGAAGTGAACTGCTCCACGGTTTCGTCTGCCGAAAGTTCGGCTTCACTCTTGTGACGCAACGTCACAGCTCGACAACTGTAGACTACTGCGTGTGCGATCCAATTTAAGGGAGATAATTAGGATTCAGATACTTCCAAAGTTTTAATATTAATGCACGGACCCCTTCAGTATTAAGTTGTGTACCATCTTTTTTATTTTCGAGCATGGTATCTTGAAAGAGATATCTCAAACCAGCCCAGTAAACTGGACGGAATTACCATTCGTTCCTAATTATAAATTCTTATGTATGTTTCATACATGTAGCTCATGCCAAAGTGTCAAAGACATTTGTCTTCGCTTCCAGTACCCAATGATGACACGTGCAAAAAAAAACTACAAAGCGAAGACGAAGGATCCTCATGACATTCACTTCCAGACTAACTTTGTTCATTTCACTTGTACTATAAGAACCGACATTAAGTACTGTTTCTTAAAATCTTGAAAATCGTGAAACTTATAAAGATAATATATTGGTGTTTTCCAAGTTTCTCTCAAATTCGAAATTCTGCAAACAAAATTGCAAATCAATCGTTTGCTCTTATCAACAATGGACTAAAAGATTCTCTTGTCATCAGCTTACAATTATCGGGCAATGGTGGGCGCCAATAGCCTTCAGGATCTCTCGTTTGTTTATACTTCTTCAAAACGTTCTCTCTTCCACAGCGAACATTCCAAATCTCACTCCTGCAGTGAAAATAGGCAATAAATGCTACGTTCTGGTAACATATGATTGATATGGAAACTAGGAACAAGAATAATAATTGATGATTTTTCGGTTCTCTCCTCCCAGGGTAAAAAAATCTAGTGACATTTATTTATGTTATTCTGACGTGTTTTCTTGTAATGATTGCAATTCAAACATAGCTAATATTTCGTACAAACTACAATGTTGGGCCCTGGGAACACGCCAAAATAGCTAATTTAGGAACTGGGTCATTCTCACGGAAAGGCACATTTTCACTTTGGGAAATATCTCAAAATCAACATCACCAATGACTACAAAATCTCATTTCAACAGAGTCTCCATTGACAAAACTCTTTATAACGCGTACAATAAATGCAGACATTCCGAACAATAAACTTTTCGGAACACTTAATGGTGGAGTTGTCTTCAATCATGTCAGTGGTGTTACACACGAATGATCAGTATATTGGGCACTAAGAGAACAGAAATAGAAAGATACACACATGCTAGGCAATAGATTGCATGTAACTATGACTAATGATGAAAAGATATTGAAGTTAGGAAAACAAGTTTGTTTTCAATATCCTAAGTATGCCACTTGGCTCACCAAAATCAGCCAATTGGACCGCATGTATCAACCATTCATGTAGATTCTGTATAATAAAACCTATTTATTCTTGATGCGGACTTTAAACTAATCGAGTTTGTTTCTTTTTCAAAATATGGGACAATTTAAACAAGTGTTTCTGAATTTCTAGACCATTCTTGCATCCGTTACACCACTGACAATCCTTTAACACCACTGACCTCGTGCAACACGTACCACTGATTAATTTGTTCATAGACGCAAAAATGCAGTTGCAAGTGAAGAATATTTAGGGGCAAAACAGGTATATGAAAAGCCTTCTGATAAAACTGCTTCTTCTTCTTCAAATAGTTATCTAACTGAAATGTAACACCAATGACAACCCGGTAACACCAGTGACCTCGAGTAACACCACTGACCTCGTGTAACAACAGTGACCAATTTGTTCATAGAGGCAAAAATACAGCCGTGAGTGAAAGCGATCTAGGGGCAAAACACGTATATGACAAGACTCCTTAACTTAGTATTATTTGGAAGAAAGGTAAATTCAAGTTGTACTGAAATTTGGAGCAAAATCATCATTTTTGTCAATGGTGTTACCCTACAAATAGTAACACCACTGACAGGTAACACCACTGACATTTTGGAAGGAATTAATTGCTGCTCCCTCGTATATTGTCGTGACGGTCCAAGAACAATGATTTTGTAATTCATACGCACATTTCTTTATTATCAGTTAATATTTTTACTCGGGAGCCACTACATGTTGATCCTGACACGTAACACCAGTGACCGGTAATAAACATACGCTGAAAATTTGGAGCTAGAAATGACTGAAATACTGAAAAGAGTTTCATAAAACACTTCTTATGGAATCTCAAGTTTACCCGCGCTTGGAAAAGAAGCCGCCTGGTGGCAAAACTTTGTTTCTAATTTAAGCGTTCGCTTTTTGGCTCCGATTTCAGTTACAGTAACACCAATGACCCGAAAACCAGTTACAGACCTTTGCCCATGCCATTTTCACAAGATAATTCTGCCCTTGTAAACAATATATTCAAATATTGAAAGAACAGTTGCAGCTGGTTGCCAGAAAGGTAGAATAATGTAGAACAAAAGAATTTCTGGCAACTTTATCGTGGTATCAAGTAGGTCACTACAGCCAGTTACAGGTCTATTTTACCGTAAATTGAGGGTTCTGGTGAAAATTTACCCGAAAAAATCAATCGGGACAGTGCTTGCAATAAGTTATTCGTACTCTACTAAATGAATACTACGAACAATCTGAATTTTTTCAGACATAAGACTGGTTAGAAGAAAATTTGGGTCGAGTGACACGAATTGCGCCTTTCCGTGAGAATGACCCAACTATAAAACAGGTCAATTTTGCCATTAAACATTATTTAAATGGAAAGAAACTGGTGATCCAGTGAGATGCTAATGTACCATGCAATTAAATTTAAAATTGTTGGTGAAAACTATTCCTTAGATACATGGGCAAAAATATAGGCTTACCAAAATGATAGAATAAATTTGCTGCAGAGTTCACAGTAACTTACCGCGGATTTTGTGTGGAAAATTGCTCGTAATTTACGGTAAAATGTTCAGTGACTATTGTGAATTTACAGCCAATAACTGTTGAATAAAATTAAATATTTCGCATTATTTAACAGTAGGTTAGATTGGGGTACAGTGGGACATGGGGCACAGTGGGACAAGCCGTCTAGCTCCTATGTCAAGGACTGGAAGTACATTACATTACATGTATTACCAGCAGAAAGCCGCCATCGCGATACAACTTCTGTAATTATTACAAGTAAAAACTATCATTGGTAAAACAATCAGGGATCATGTTAATGATCCAAAACTTATTCAAAAACGTTAACCTTGAAGTTCATGTTTGACCCGTGTGTGGGCCATAAGCGGTCGAACAAACCTTTAGTCATGCCTGTTTTATATTGAATCTGTTTACCAGCACGATTTATTTATTGGTTCCAAGACATTCCGTTGAAGGAGTCTAATTTAATTTATGTTGATTAATTGTTCTTGTTAATTATATCATAGATCAGACCCCACTCTGTGATGGGGGTTGTCACGCTCCTCACTTCATATTTTACCTATCATAGCATACTTCCTGTGTGTTTGTTTAACCAGAACTAGCGTAGTCCGCGTTTCCGGTCCACGTCGGGTCACACTTTTCTCATAAATCGGCAAGTGTTCGATCTGTTGTGGCGAGCAATACTCAACGAGGAGACGAAAAAGAAGAAAAGCGAAGAAAAGTTACATGCACGCATCATACCATGAACACTGCGAATTATTAACTAAACGAGGGAAATTGTAGTCGGAAAAGGTAATCAGTGATTACGTTGAAAAAAGGTGTGAAGGATATAGTGCGTTATACATGTAGTTAACAAGGCCCAGCGCAAAAAGAATCCTCCCTCGTATACGTCTAAAACTGATCTGCATGTAATTTCTTCTGCAGCTCAGTCAGTATCTGTGATCTAGGTAGAATAAACATGTATTGTCTTTTTAAATACACCATGCTCATTCACACTTATGGTAAGAGAAATCAGCCAGGCTACTTTCAATTAGTCTCGTGATCCTTGTTGACTGGGTAACTTGTACGTGGAATACTAATTCTAGGGTGTACAATTATAGGTGAGTAGTAGGTAGCGCGTAAATGGAGTCAATTTTCACCCGGATGTAACTATGACGTCACAATTGTTTGTATGTAAGCGTGATTCTGATTGGCTGGTGGGGGGTGGGAGGCGTGGTCTGATTTTTTGATTGATGTGGTGGGAGGTGGGTACAAGATGGCGGCCAGTTTTTGTGTCGTGTGGTGGTCCAGTGTCAGTCAGTGCATGGTGGGTTCAAAATGGCGGCCAGTTTTTGTGTCGTGTGTGGTGTGGGTACAAGATGGCGGCCAGTTTTTGTGTCGTGTGGTGTGTGTACAAAGTGTGGTGTGGGTACAAGATGGCGGCCAGTTTTTGTGTCCTTTTTGGTGTGGGTACAAGATGGCGGCCAGTTTTTGTGTCGTGTGGTGTGGGAGGTGGGTACAAGATGGCGGCCAGTTTTTGTGTCGTGTGTGGTAGGAGGTGTTACCACGATGGTGTGGGTCCAAGATGGCGGCCAGTTTTTGTGTCGTGTGTGGTAGGAGGTGTGACCAAGATGGTGTGGGTCCAAGATGGCGGCCAGTTTTTGTGTCGTGTGTGGTAGGAGGTGTGACCAAGATGGTGTGGGTCCAAGATGGCGGCCAGTTTTTGTGTCGTGTGTGGTGTGGGACCAAGATGGCGGCCAGGTTTTGTGTCGTGTGTGGTAGGAGGTGGGTACAAGATGGTGTGGGTACAAGATGGCGGCCAGTTTTTGTGTCGTGTGTGGTAGGTGGGACCAAGATGGATGGGTCCAAGATGGCGGCCAGTTTTTGTGTCGTGTGTGAGTGTGGGTACAAGATGGCGGCCAGTTTTTGTGTCGTGTGGTGGGAGGTGGATAGAAAAACGTATAAAAGGAGTGGCGATTTTTAGGGTAGGAGTGTATTTCAATCTGACTTACCTGACCTGTCTGCTTGCCTGCCTGCCTGCCTCCCTGCCTGCCTGCCTGCATTCTGCCTGTATGGAATGCATGTACTGACTTAGTTCTGGGTTTTTTCCATCACGGTTGTGCGCAGGTGTATGACGTCACTTCCGGTCTGTGTGAATCGGGCGTGACCTGGGACTATGGGATGCATGTACTCACTTGGTTCTGGGTATTTGTCATCACGGGGAGGTCACGTGATCAGTTCAAGATCTGACTTACCTGACCTTTGACAGCCAATCAGAAGCGAGTATTTTGACCTCGTCTGCCTGTATGGAATGCATGTACTGACTTGGTTATGGGTTTTTTCCATCACGGTTGTGCGCAGGTGTATGACGTCACTTCCGGTCTGCGTAGTTCCTTCACCTTCAATTTGATACCTCACTCGACCTCATTGGACCACTAGGGGCTCTCCTAGCTCCAAAAAGGCTATTTTCATACCCTTTTGGCCGCCGCGCATGCGCAGAATCACCCTATTTCAACCCACACCCAGTCCCTTAAATCTCCCTTCACTTCATCTTCAATTTGATACCTTACTCGACCCCATTGGACCATTAGGGCCTCTCCTAGCTCCAAAAAGGCTATTTTCATACCTTTCGGCCTTCGCGCATGCGCAGAATCACCCTAATTCAAGCCCACACCCAGTCCATCAGATGCTCCTTCACGTCACCTTCAATTTGATACCTCACTCGACCCGATTGGCCCATTAGGGACGCCTCTAACCCCAAAAAGGCTATTTTCATAGCCTTCGGCCTTCGCGCATGCGCAGAAAATTCAAAATAGCCTTTTTGTCCTCCGCCACGAAGTGGTGGGAGGACTTGGAAATACTAGCCGTCCGTCCTTCCGTCCGTCCCTCCGTCCGTCCTTCCGTCCGTCCGTCCGTCCCACATCTTGTGAACGCGATATTTTGAGAACAATTCGACCAATCGACTTCAAACTTGAGAAGGTACTTCACATCAGTTAGACGGCCATTGGTATTGATTTTCACTGAGGTACGTAATCCAAGATGGCCGCCATCGACCATATTGGATTCTGTCCGTCCCACATCTTGTGAACGCGATATCTCAAGAACAATTCGACCAGTCGACTTCAAACTTGAGAAGGTGCTTCACATTAGTTAGACGGCCATTGGTATTCATTTTCACTGAAGTACGTAATCCAAGATGGCCGCCATCGACCATATTGGATTCTGTTCGTCCCACATGTTGTGAACGCGATATCTCAAGAACAATTCCACCAATCAACTTCAAGCTTGGGAAGGTTCTTCACATCAGTCAGACGGCCATTGGTATTGATTTTCACTGAGGTACGTAATCCAAGATGGCTGCCATTGACCATATTGGATTCCATCCGTCCCAGATCTTGTGAACGCGATATCTCGAGAACAATTCAACCAATCGACTTCAAACTTGGGAAGGTTCTTCACATCAGACGGCCATTGGTATTGATTTTCACTGAGGTACGTAATCCAAGATGGCTGCCATTGACCATATTGGATTCTGTCCATCCCACATCTTGTGAACGCGATATCTCGACAACAGTTTGACCAATCCACTTCAAACTTGAGAATGTGCTTCGCATCAGTTAAACGGCCATTGGTTTTGATTTTCACTGAGATACGTAATCCAAGATGGCTGCCATGGACCATATTGGATTCACTCCATTCCACATCTTGTTAACACGATATCTCAAAAACAAATCAACCAATCGACTTCAAACTTGGGAAGGTTTTTCACATGAGTTAGACGGCCATTGGTATTGGTTTTCACTGAGGTACATAATCCAAGATGGCTGCCATTGACGATATTGGATTCCATCTGTCTCGGATCTTGTGAACGTGATATCTCGACAACAATTTGACCAATCAACTTCAAACCCGAGACGGTGCTTCACATCAGTTAGACAGCGATTGGTATTGATTTTCATTGAGGTAGTATGTAATCCAACATTGACCATCTTGGATATTTCACTCACCCATATTGTACCCATCTGTGTTGTGAACGCGATATCTTGATCTATTCCACTCATCGATTTATAAACCTCACCATCCACAAATCCATATACAACTACAGACTTACATTCCAGTGTTACACTACCCATTACTGCTTTCCAAACCTCCTCAAATTGTCTCAACAATTCCAGATGAACGTCTCTTTCCACATACACATATCAACTTTCCAAGTTATATTTAAGGAGATATTGGAAGCGTATATGCTGTATGCTCTCAAACAGGCTACTTGGCGGAGGACCTGCTAGCTACTCAGCTTGTTTGGAGTTAGGGCAGCCCCTAGTGGTCCAATCGGGTCGAGTGAGGTATCAATGTGAAGCATTTCACGTCAGCTCCAACTTGATACCTCACTCGACCCACTACCTCCAAAATAAAAAAAAATGAAGATTGATATCCTGATATCAACCTTCAAAATAGCCTTTTTGGGGTTAGAGGCGTCCCTAATGGTCCAATCGGGTCGAGTGAGGTATCTATGTGAAGCATTTCACGTCAGCTTCACTTTGATACCTCACTCGACCCACTACCTCCAAAATAAAAAAAAAAATGAAGATTGAAGATTGATATCATGATATCAACCTTCAAAATAGCCTTTTTGGAGCTAGGGGAGCCCCTAATGGTCCAATCGGGTCGAGTGAGGTATCAATGTGAAGCATTTCACGTCAGCTTCAATTTGATACCTCACTTATATACTACTCTTGTGTGTAGATTTTTTTTGAAAAAAAAATTTTTTGAAATTTTTTTTTTTTTTTTTGGAAAAAGGATGATGGGAGCTGGTGTTATTTTTGTGTGCTTTTGGAAAGAAGTTTTCTCTTCCGGAAAGATGATTAGCTCTGAAAAGAGCCTTTGATAGTGTGATACGACACTTAGGCGCGATAGATTCGCTTCACCCCTCCTACATGTTTCCTGCAAATGGGGCACTTTATTTTCAGATGGGACTCTCCGGCATCAACGCAGCGACACATAGCACCTTCACACTTCCATCCTGTCGATTTCTTCATCCTGTTGTTGTTGTCTTTGCAATCGTCTATCTTCTTCTGTGCGTATATTTTGCCGAAGTTCTTCTGTACTGCGTATTAACGTGGCTTCGTCTTCTATAACCTGCTGAAAACTTGTCGTTATCATCATTCCATTAGCTTCTTCAATGCTAACTAGCTCCCTGTGTTCTGTAGCCGCAGCAGCGGCATTTCTCGGGTCCCTAGGCGGATGGTGTGTAAACAGGGCTCGTCTTCTGGAACTCATGATTGTCTTTGTGAATAAATGTCAAATATACACTGTGAATATACATGTTATTTATAGTTTAGACGGCTGTGGTGGGTACAAGATGGCGGCCCGTTTTTGTGTCGTGTGTGGTGTGGGTACAAGATGGCGGCCAGTTTTTGTGTCGTGTGTGGTAGGAGGTGGGTACAAGATGGATGGGTACAAGATGGCGGCCAGTTTTTGTGTCGTGTGGTGTGAGGTGAGTGTCAGTCAGTGCAAGATAGATGTGGGTACAAGATGGCGGCCAGTTTTTGTGTCGTGTGGTGTGAGGTGAGTACAACATGGCGGCCAGTGTCAGTCAGTGCAAGATAGGCTTGCCCACAGTGTTTTTTTGCTGTGTTACTTAAGCATAAAAATTTCCTATTTTTTTCGATAAATCCGTTTCAATTTTCACGGAATTATTATAACACTGTAATCCATAGTTTACACGTATTTGTTTAGCCAAGAAAATCAATTTTATTTCCAATGTACCTGGTGTTTTAACATGGATAAATAGATGGTAGTGTGGCGAAAATTTAAATTATTACCTACTCAGTACATATTATGGTTAATTTTAAAATTAGTTCGATTTGCAGAATGTAAACAAACACCCACATTCTGAAGCCTCACTCACACAGCCCGCTTTGTTTATTTTTGGTGTTTTATCGTCTGCCGGTAATTTTGACATCGTTTTGGCAAGACATTTCAAGACCCCCCCTACGGAAATTTTTGTAAGTTTAACCCATTTATAAATTTTCTACGGAAAATTCCTGTAGGAAATAGGAAGTACATATATAGGAGAACATTGTCCTGACGTAAGAAGTTTGTACGTTTCATATTTACGGAAAAATAGATTTTATATTTGAGTCGGCTTTTCGCGCACACCATAGCAGCCTATACTAAACAACTGTCAACTTCGTTTTAGTGCGTCACAAAAAGTGCGCGAATGAACTATTTCTAAATAATTTCATGACGAATTCTCCTAAGGTTAGAAAGTACAGATATTTTATGATTTAGTCCTGAAGTACCAGCTCGTAAGATGTTCTAATTGTTGAGATATTAATTTGTGAAGTTTGACAATTTTCTGTCTTCGAGCTTCGGACGGCCGCCATATTGGTGATATTTGTTCAGCCGAGTGTTAGTTTGTCGTGATAGACAACCGATAATTAATCATATTTAGAGATATATTTCTCAAGACAACCTTGCATCCAATGAAAATATAAGTGTTAAGGCTTACCTTGCTAGCCAGATTGCTGCCTAAGAGGTGTTATTTTTCAATAAAGCGGCATTTGTTCCCGCCGATGCGATGTAAAGCCAACAAATGTGTACGTGTCGTTGCTCATGGCAACGCAACAGCTGTTCGCTTAAGGGGTCGACTCCACTTACCGGCCTACGGCCAAATGCCCTGCATAGACAAATCTATTATAAATACTCCTAACAAATGAATATGACTAAAATGAATGACATTTAATAGTACAATTCCTACCCGTCACATATTATAGTTTGTTGTCGATGTTGATGATCTAATTGGTTCAATATCCTGTAGATTCCAATGTTATTCATACGTTATGACTTTTGTCTAATCCTTCATTCAATATTAAGCCGTCGTCTTTTAAAGAATTTTCTCGTCCATAATCCAAAGACAGCATTAGCACCAAACAATTTTAAGCTGTGGTGCCCATTTGGTCAAACATGGTGTTGGAAGAAAACGCTGTAAATGGTTAGCCAGAGGAAAGATAGCATGATCTTCTAGTGCAAAACTGGCAAGGTTACCCTTGGATCAGACTAAAGATTTGACGCCAGCATTTCATCACCTTTGTACCAGATAACTTTAGAAATTTATAGCCATCTATACGCTTTGGTGCAAGGGAGACAACTCGGACTAGACCAATTCCCAGGCGAAGATCATGTCCCGCTATATTTGGCCTGTATGGGTATAGGGGTGATCGGTTTTTTTATGGCTTTTACTATGAGCTATGAGGTTGATCATGTAGAATACGATGGAAAAAAATTTGAAAGTACCGAAAATAATAATAAAAATAAAAAAATCGGCGAGTAGTAGACGAAGGGAAAATTGGCAAGTACTGACCATGCCCCAGACTACTTCATAGGCATATCACGGCCTTAAGGCCTATGTAAGATGTAATGTACTTCACAGTTTAGTAGTATAAAAAGCACAAGTCCTATTCACCTTCCCCCTTCCAAAGAAATAAAATCGGCTCTATTTTACAGGAGTATATACGCAGGTGACGTGGGTTGTCACGTCACTTCCGGGTTTTCACTAAACACTACCTCCCAACATAGAAGAGTTCCAATTTTTTCCCTTAGACGTCCGTATGTTCATCCTCCAAACCCACAAGAGTTCCAATGTTCAACCGCCGGGGTGTTTTCCCGCCCCGCCCCAGCGCCCCGCAGCGCGCGCGCGCGTCATCCCGCGTCATCCCCGGCAGTGCGCGCGCGCGCGCGCGGACGCGGGTCAAAAGGTCAAAGGGTCACCTCCAGGTCAAACGGTCCAATGTCCAATGAGACAATGTTGCGGCATCGCTATAGTCAGAGCTTGAGCACAAAAAGGGGATTCTAGATGAACCTGGGAAGGATGGGCAGTTCCATTTGGACCAATCAGCGGTCGAGAAAAAAGAGCCAATCAGCGGTCGAGAAAAAGAACCAATCAGCGATCGAACAATCAGCCCATCGAATTGGGGTATTCACGGTGTGCTTTCGCTGACGTCCGCGCCTACATCTGGGTTCTTGTACACCCGGGTAATGTTTTTCTGGACATGGATGGGTTACCTTTGGCTCCATTCTAGGCCACTGATTGGCTAATAGAACTTATAGTCATAATCTATACGTTTTGGACGAGTCTCTTCACTCACCGTATACACGTACCTCAATGAAATGCCCGCTCCAAACCTAGACCAAAGACACGTACTTGGTCTGTAGGCTGATTTCATTGGCTCTCTATTTTACTATAGTGCTCTTGCATTCTAACCTTGATGGGTTACCTAGAACTTATAGTCATAATCTATACGTGTTGGACGAGTCTCTTCACTCACCGTATACACGCACCTCAATGAAATGCCCGCTCCAAACCTAGACCAAAGACACGTACTTGGTCTGTAGGCTGATTTCATTGGCTCTCTATTTTTTTACTATAGTGCTCTTGCATTCTAAACTTGATGGGTTACATTTTGGCCCCATCCTACACCATTGATTTCAGTTTGACTGAATCTCCACATTGGGCATTGATGCATTAGGAATAAAACACACAAGACAGGGTTTTTTGGTGAGATCTCATTTTTTTATTCATTGAACAACAACAACGTGAGAACAACCACGTGAAAACTCAAGCCCAGAACAAGGGGCTTGTCATTAACTGAAGCCCAGAACAAGGGGCTTGTCATTAACTGAAGCCCAGAACAAGGGGCTTGTCATTAACTGAAGCCCAGAACAAGGGGCTTGTCATTAACTGAAGCCCAGAACAGCGGGCGTATGTACATTGAAATAATTCAAGCCCAGAACGGGGCTTGTACATTGAAATGATGGGCGGCCCAGTCATAGACGAGTACATCGCGGTCCTCGGCCTGGGGGTACTAGTCAAACATCTGTACGATAGTAGATAAGGGTCTTCCCCGGCATCGATGGTACAGGTAAAACAAGCAATATTGTCCGCACACGCCACTGGTCAGGCTTTGCAACGTTTGACTATTCCAACACCACGTCTCTGTGCCTTGATCCATGAAGTCTGTTAAATCGGGATGTAGGGGTGGCAGACCGTACGGGTCAAAGTATTCCCCCTGCTGTTCTGTCAAGTACACGGCCACCCAGTGTTCACCGGGTCGATCCATCGGGTCCGTGTTGAGAACGTAAGCAGCCGGATACATACGGTCTAATGGAAACACATCTCGGGCAAACACCCCTTGAAAGACCCTACGTGTCTGTGGGTCATTCTCCAGCACGGTGGTTATCTGGTCTGTATCCATGTTAGGTGGAGAAGTCACACAGGACGTTGCGCACCTTGTCCACTTGAATGATGTTGTCAAACTCGGCGTAGCAGATCACATTGACGGTGGTGGCCAGGGCTCGTGCAAAGTGGATTTCCAACCGTAAGTTGCCTTGCTTGGCCAGGGCCAGCTGATGGTCGTTCTCTAAGGTGGGGGTCAGATCGAAACAGAATAACGTGTATCCGTTCCCGTAGTCCTCCCGACTGATCATATTCCCTTCGTCCTGGTTTATTTGACCGGTGGCTGTAAACAGGCTCTGATAGGCTCGAATGAAATTCCTCCGCCCAAAGTTCGGGGTTAAGGCCGTGGCTGGCACCTGTTGTCCATCCATATGCAGGGCCACAAAATTGATACCGAAATGTTTAAAGTCAAACGGATTCTCTGGGTAGGCTCCGCTGAAACTGGTATTTTCCACACAGGCCAGGATCAATCGCTTGGGTAGTTCCCCAGGAACAGGTTTTCTTTGTTGGCGCCCATATTTCCAGCAGGCACAGAGAACACTTTGGTTTGCACACGTCGGATAGGGTACTGGGCTGGTTTTGCTTCCAAGGCTTTCATGTGTCCCAATTGAACGGCTGGATTCGGTTTCACTTTTCGGACATACAGGACTGCGTCTTGGATGACAATCTTATAGTCCGCTACATGCCCCTCTACGTTAGTGGCCATCAAGGCGAAGGTGGGAGGCGCCGTTAAAGTCGGATTTTGATGGGGATCTTGTTCAAGAGGTACCGGTCTTGCATGAACATGTTTGCATGCAGTCGACCCATCATATCCACCGAGGCACTGTTCGCAGTGAAAGCCTTCCGTTTGTTATATCCCCCATTGTCCGCCGTGTCCATGTGCTCGGCCGTGTCCCTGTAGAATAAAGCGGTTGTCAGCTGAGATTTTTTAGCCTCTCGGCCAT
>JAVTVY010037324.1:0-17099 GCA_036873755.1 Hanleya hanleyi | reverse complement strand
TATCAAGTATGGTGCGGCTTGTGTTCAATGAGGCTTGGAATGTTTATACAATTAATTTTCTTCTCACTGTTACACAAAAAATATTTGCTGCGTGGAATCCAGTCATTTGTTCCATAGGGGCAATATTCTCATCAGCCATCACCATTCAATGTGAATGTGATACATGTACAAGTCCATGGTCATTGATACAGTAAGGTGAAGGCGAAGGTGACCTGTAACACCAGTATACAAAATTATACCGAGCGCATTGAATCCTCATCATATGATGTTGAGACAGATCAGAACGAAGCGTCGGTAAAATCAGGTGTGTTTTGAAGAGCATTCTCTCATCAATGATGATGCTATACTGTACACATACAAAATATGAAGTGTTGCTGTGTTGGGCCTATAGCACAAAATCACAAGCAAGTTGGTACAACTAGGCACACAGGGTCTCATTTCTGTCGCTAACGTGTTGATTTGGGTGAGGGGATCCTCTCATGGGGAGGTGGGGGTGGGATGGGGCCTAATGTCTCAAGCACTTTTCCAGGTTTTCCATCAATATACTCTATTCCATACCCCAATATTTCAAGCACGTCAAATCAAACAAAAATTATTTGCTGGGAATGTGACTTTCACATCCCTGTCTGGACATGCTAGTGAGGAACCTCAATCCCAGATTAATTACCATTGATGAAGCTAACGTCCAACAAATGCAAAATTGAGCTTGGCATCCGGCCGTATGTTATTCAGTGATGTATTACGCTACGGACCCTGTTGCCTCGACGGAGGTCTTTGCGCTCATCCAGCGCTTGTTGTTGTTGTTGTTGTGAAGAGATGAATAGTTATTTAATTGTCTGCCGAATCCCCCAAATGCGTTGCGGGTGATTAATTCTGGTTAATTCAAGTTGTTGCGATACAGAGCAGTTCTGATAATCTCGCATTTTTAATCTCCGTCAAAGGCTACATGGCTTGGTGAAGACCCATTGTGCGGAGAATGCCAGGGCGTTTTTTCGCCCTGTTTTATTGAATGATCAATCTCGAAACCAGAGCCATCCGGTCCTGTCCTCCCTACTAGGCTCTGGGACGGCGCTCAGTAGTCGGGTTCCCAACTCCCATCATGCTTCACGAGTTTCCCGTAATGGGAGTTAGGTATTGGCCACCGAATGGCGGCCTCCAGCGGGAGATTCAACATGGCGGCTGCCCAGGCTATAGGCATGGGACGATGTCAACTTCGCCGTTTATCTGGTGAGTTTATTACCGGCAATTTATGCCGTCGAGATACAACGATTCCTTGTACATCACTCGTCATTTCTGTATATCGCAAAGCATTTGCCGGCCAATGATTTATGTCGCAGCAGTCAAAATAGCCCATGTTGTTGTTGTTGTATGCAATAACATGTGCGAGGTAAATGCACGCACTGGGGAAGGAAAACGATCTCAAAATTCGTCCAAATACCAACACAATGGACGATGCCCTATTTTTGTCGATACTACTTTCAAGGATTATACACTATACAACAGCCTGGTGCTTTAGAAAATCTAAAATGCCTGTGCAGATGGGGGGGGGGGGGGGCAGTTTCCACACTCAAGAATTTTAGTTCGGGTTGCATTTCTTGGGATTTTATTTTTATATATGTTGTTTCCCAACCTCATATACGGTACCGGTATCTCTTTGCTTATTTCCATAACTTTTACAATCCCGGTTTTTGTCAAAATATGTTCAATTACCTGAAATTTTTAATAATAAATTCTATCTTAATGATATGAACACTGTCTGTTCAAGTTAGTGTACCGACTGGTATCACTGTTCCTAGTATCTAATATTTTCAAATCATATGAATTCCCACTTCAATCTTCATATCTGTACAATACTAAAGTTTCTGATTCTGCAGTAGCTGTACATTTTCCAGCAGAGTGAATTAAAATGAATTATTGAATATACCCAATGAATTACCAGACTCAAGTTTAATCTACCGCTTTTGTCAAACATATGTTTGCAAAATTTTGTTGAACGTTTTCTTTCATTCTCCCATGCAGTTTATTGGCATCTGTATTGTTGCCCATGGCACAAACTTGTCATAAATCTCTTGGGAGTTAATCCAGCTGGTATGTTGTATGTTCTTCTTAAATACATGATTGTTTTTACAGCACTATCCAGGTCTGCACACTTCATCCATCATTGATTGAAATGGATTGCTTTATACTGAGTCTATGTCTATCTTACATGCATATGCACTGAGTAATTAGAATAATATATTTTACAGAGAGCTTGATTTAATACTGACTAATCTATTGCTATATATGAAACAACTCATTGAACAAGGACACATCAAGACCTATCACATCAAGAACTATCGATATAGAGAAACTTTTAATTAGTTGCTGTGGGGAAGGGTGATGAATAAAGTGATAATGTTAAATTGTAATTTCAAATGAAAATAAACTCATCAGAAAAACTGCAAATGAAAGAACAATTCAAACAGTGTCAGTGATTTTTTTTTTCAACTGAGACAAAGTAAAAAGCATTTTACATTTGTGGTTTCATTTAATTTATTGTTTTGGAATTGTTCTGATATACATGATGTACTGCTAGAATAAAAGATCAGTTTTCTCCATGATAACTTGGTTCCCTTTTAATTTGGTACCAATTTCAATTAACATTTTATATGGTCAATTATCATTTCCATTTCTTTATTTACAGGCAGTCATCTTTGACCATTGCTTCAACACCATGATCATGATGATAGATTTCAGTCTTGATTCCACTGGTATGTATGAACAAATTTCACACATATATGATATATTTTTTAATTAGCCCGGTAGAAACTCAATGATACATAATCATGACAATTAAAGAAGTCTGAGCAGACACATGTATTAAGTGTCAAACACTATTCTTTATTTTTCTTTTTTTTACATATCATACCCAAAGGATCCGAATTTATCATTTGCCTGCAGGCAACAGTGGTACACCATATAACAATTTTGGCTTTCATCTCCTGTCACTCTTTCCATCAGGAGATGATCCTAATAATTTGGCAAATGCAAATTATTTATCCGGTCACATAATCTCAGTTGCACACTATTCATTCCGTAAATTACAAGGACATTGGAAATAATATACTATATTAAACTTTTTTTATTCTTGTTCAATTTCTAGGTCATAATCGGGTGTGCCAGTTTGATGATGGCAGTATACAACTACATTTCACCTTCATGGGCATTCACCGACCTTTGTCAGTCATGAGGCACCAGCCAGCTTGATGGAACTATTGTCTGAATTCTAGCAAATGAAAGAACAAAAAATAAATAATACTATCTCATAGTTATGTTTCTTGCTGGTCCACATCAGTATTCTACAATATATTAGAGACCATGATAAGACTTAATCACAGTCAATATGTATCATATAGTCGTAAATATTTTCTACACAACAGGAGACCCATACAGTTGAACATTGATATATTCAGCTCACATAAATATGATGTTGCAAAAGTCCACTTCTCACTTACATGTATGTTGATTATTGTGATTGAATCCAACACCCTTCAACAGCTTAAGGAATAAAATAGCATGATTTCACATGACACTAAGGTAAGCCAACCACACGAGTGACATATTGAAGGTAACTGGGGTACATAGTGAATTACAGGAGTTAGCATAGAAAGGTACCTGAACATCAAAGGCACGAATCTGTTATGTAATTTATCATAATAAATTATGGATACGTGTACATATAACTTGTGTTCTTCTGTATGTGGCTGACATTGCAGGAGAAAATGCCTTTGTCTTCTTGCCTTGAAGGGTTTCTATACTCCAAAAATAGTCTTTGTGTCTGGTCAAAGATCCCCAAGAAGGTTTTTTTTTAAGAGACCCAATTCAGGAAACTGAAATATGCCGAGTCATAGAATCCGATATCAAAACTATTCCAACAGCTAGCATCATTTTACAGACACATTCAATGTTGGTATCAAGGGGGATAATTATGCTGAAAATTTTGTGGAAAGAGTATCTGCATTCACGCAAACCCCAAGTTAACAGCTTATAATCTTTTCCATCAAAATATTCCAAGCCGGGACCGCTACCAATCAGACTAGTTCAGAGATTTGATAAAATGGTAATCAATGGGAAATCGGTTTGACCTAAAGTTTTGGAAATCCTACGATAGATAAGATAATTTTATTGCTATTGTTATGCCCATAGGGCTAAAAAGCAGATACATGAACATACATTAAAATACACATGTAGACAATACACGTAGAGACCAGTAGTATGGCCTGATCTGACCTATCAATAATCTTGATACATATTAATACGAAGTACCACATCATATGACTGGTTATCCTTCTACAGCCCAGTGTTTTAACATACACTTTCTGTTAATTAATGTTCCAAATGGGGGGGGGGGGGGGGCAGTCCACAATATGCTGAAATAGATTTGCTAGTGTCCACTGCATTAACAATAGCTTTGCCTCAATTTGATCCAAGTCATTTCACAAAATTTGATTAGACATGCATGTCTGCAATGTTGTAACATAGGCAGGAGTGGTGCATTTTGATCAGACATGTCAGATGAAAATAGCTTATTTCAGACCCTGGTTCAGCGTGATATATGACGAGTCTATTTTTAACAGCAGCTGGAATCTGTCGTACCCACTTTAATTCTTAGACAAAAGATTCCCCAGGCAGACCGATCGGTACACTGACACATGAATCCTGGATGAAATTTACAGTTTGTAATTTTCCTCTCCATCCTACAGTACAGTATGGCTACAGTATGGAGAAGGTTTTAATCAGTGATATTTGGACTATTTTAACTTGATGTTCTCAAAATTATCTTCAATGTAAGCATAATGGTCACCTTCACATAATTTGATGCAATTTATCTCTAGTTAAAAACATGCCCCATGCTGTAGATACAGGCAGGATTCAGGTAGATCACAGACCACAAATTTACACTGGGAGTGGGGCATCAATACACCTAAGAATTAAAGTCGGAATGAGGAGATTTAGGGAGCATGCTGTGGAGATGTTGGACTGTCATACTTCCATGTATCTGATATTCTCCACAAAATCCCATTCTACATATCAATATTGTTACTATAACAATTCTTAACTTTCGTGTGACTAATCCAGTGCCCTAAATAGCAATGCTTTTGAGTCAAGGAATAATGCCTGGCATTGCCGTTGAGATAGAAATTGTCCGGCTGCCTGACACACACAAATATTACGGTGCAGGTGGTCATTTGCATGTGTAAAACTCTGTATGCCAGATTTGTAGCTGATATCCAGTTTGAACTGTAATACGTCCTGTTGTATCATCTTGTATCGATAAAGTGCTGATGTGGCTGAATCCGTGACCTGCAGGTTGGAAAACAATGATGTACCGATACATTTAGTGTCAGAACTCGTGTGGAAAACATATGAAATAGCAGGGGTTGAAATGTTAGAAAGAAAAACTACTTGTCTCAGGTGACAGGTGAGCACATTTATTACTTGTCTCCTCAGAATTTAACTTGAACACTAAAATATAAACAAATAAAATGTTGCAATGAAGTGGAGAAAATGTTGATCATAGGATAAAATATTCAGTATATGACCCAGTTCCTGTCAGTTTTTGAAGAAATCATCCAAAAAAAATATATCTTGAAATACTTTTTCTACTTGTCACCAGGGACATATAAATTATATTTCTACTTGTCTTTCAGAAATTTCACTTTTCAGAGACAGGTAGTCCGGTGTTATTTCGACCCCTGATACATGATAGTCGACTGCAAAATTAGAGAATGTATACTATGAAAACTTAATCCAGTCTATACACGAGTGATTTAGAAAGCAAATCATGAAAAACGATAATAATGTTGATGGATCTTAATTGACCATGGATGGATTGTGACTGAACCATGTTTATTTAGTCATATATAAGCATGACCAGAGGCTGTGATATATTAATTAGTATTATTGTTTTACATGAATAACCTCTCAATGGAGCGATGTTTTGTGGAAAGGATTCATGTTGTAATCAACAAATAACTGTATTTTGAATAAAGAAGTTGTTCCATAAGTTTGCAGAAGAAATAGATCCCAATAGAAATGTAGTACCTTGGCCTTTCCTTTTTAACAATATACAAAAATATTATTTTTCATCAATAACTCTTATGGTGGTGAATGTGCAGACTTGAAATATCGTATAATTATAGTATTCATATTATAGTATATTGATATTATAAAATATCATAGAATCATAATATTAGTAGGATGAATACATACCTGGTACCAGCTGGATTAGGGATTTTGTGGCAATGTGTCACAGTGTGGCTGCCAATAAATGAAGAGAAAAGAATTTTGGTACAATGCTATAATTATATGGTGTAACGGTACCTCAAACAACAATTAGCATAACAAATATGTGAGGTGGGGGTGGTGCCAATTTCATATACTGCAGCCCATAAATCAATCAAGAATTAATTAATTTTAATTCACTCTGAAATATTGACTACTTAATAGCTGGAGGATCAGAATCCTTTACAGCTGGTACAGAGATACATGTGATTTGAGAAACAATAAAATTGATGCCTATTAAATCTTTTATAAACGAAATGCATCCCTAAACTAACCCTCCTCCCCCCACCCCACCCCACCCTTTCCAATCAAATTGAATTGATTCACATTTTCTTAAATAACCAGAACGCTGATGACTTCAGATACTTGATAATATTATCAGAAAATATAAGGCGTCCATTGTATTGGTATTTGGGCGATTTTTGAGTTCGTTTCCTTTCCCAGGCGAGTGCATTGACCTCGCACATGTTATTGCATGCAATAACAACAACATCGGCTATTTTGACTGCTGTGACATAAATCATTAGCCGGCAAATGCTTTACGATATACAGAAATGACGGGCGGTGTACCAGGAATCGTTATATCATGACGGCATAAAATGCCGGTAATAAACTTACCAGAAAAACGGCGAAGTTGACATCGTCCTATTCCTATAACCTGGGCAGCCGCCATGTTGAATCTCCCGCTGGAGGCTGCCATTCGACGGCCCGTGCCAGACTCCCATTACGCCGGTGCATTATGGGAGCTGGGTACCGGACTAGGCGCTCAGCAGTACGATCGGTCATTGGATAGCACACAAAACCCTAGAATTTAGAACATAACGAGAGCGTATCTGTGGAGATTAAGCCGACGTCCCGACGTCATGGATGTTACGAGCGCGTCTGAAAGATGACGTAACCTACCAGAACTCTTCATGCATTCTTGCGAAACATTTTCTATTCTGACGTCATGACGTTATGACAGGCTGGCCATGCAAGTGACTCATGCCTGACGTTTCATAAAGAATTGGATACGTTCCAATGGAACCGGAAGAGGACACGTGAACGAATTTTTCAATGTATTATGGGACCAACTTTCAGTGAGCGTCGTCCCAGGGGTCCATCGGACAATCTCGAAACCAGAGCTATCCGGTCCTGTCCTCCCTACTAGGCTCTGGGACGGCGCTCAGCCGTACGATAGTAGTATACAAAGAGTCAATTGAGTTAATGGCGCCTCACTGCGCATGCGCGAAAGTGAATTTGACCTGAGAAATTTGCATATGACCTTTGTGACGTCACGCGTCATCCAATCAGAAGCGAGTATTGATGTCACGTGGGGTGTGGTTGGGTGGTGGGAGGTGGGTGCAAGATGGCGGCCTGTGGTTGTATGGTGGTGGGAGGTGGGTGCAAGATGGCGGCCTGTGGTTGGGTGGTGGGAGGTGGGTGCAAGATGGCGGCCTGTGGTTGTATGGTGGTGGTAGGTGGGTGCAAGATGGCGGCCTGTGGTTGTATGGTGGTGGGAGGTGTGGTGCAAGATGGCGGCCTGTGGTATGGTGGTGGGAGGTGGGTGCAAGATGGCGGCCTGTGGTTGTATGGGTGGTGGGAGGTGGGTGCAAGATGGCGGCCTGTGGTTGGTGGTGGGAGGTGGGTGCAAGATGGCGGCCTGTGGTTGGTGGTGGGAGGTGGGTGCAAGAGAGGTGGGTAAGATGCGGCCTGTGGTTGTATGGTGGTGGGGGTGGGTGCAAGATGGCGGCCTGTGGTTGTATGGTGGTGGGAGGTGGGTGCAAGATGGCGGATTGTAGAAAAACGTATAAAAGGAGTCGATTTTTAGGGTAGGGGTGTATTCATTGCACTACTCTGCGTAGCACTGTGACTTACCTCACCTGACCAGCCTCCCTGCCTGCCTACCTGCCTGCCTGCCTGCTTCACCTCTAGTCAGTCATCCAGCCTGCTTGCCTGTTTTGTATGAGCTGTGGAGAACCATTTACTTTTTTAACTTTTACCAGTGCAAATTCATCAGACTTTTACACCGTAGCAGTTGCTCATCAGCCTGAGCCCATAGTCATGGAGGCAGCCCAGCTAGCGAAGTTTCGAAAGTACCGTGTTCACCTCATTGATGAAATACAGCATGTGGCTGAACTATGTGATTTCCTTATGCAGGAAAACATACTCGTGAAAGAGGGTGTGGAAAATATCATGGCGGAGAAAAACCCTTCAGCACAAAACAGAGCTCTCATCGACTGTCTACTGCGCCGTGGCCCTTATGCATTTCTAGTCTTGGTGGCGGGGTTGAAGATCACGGGAAATGACGAACTAGCAGATCTACTTGAAGCCGACGACGTTATACAAGATGATGATATCTTAGTGGTGGACACTACCGAAGAGCGTACAGCTAGCAAACGTACGCACACTACCCCAGAGAGTACACCTGTCAAACGCGTTGGACGACCCAAACGCCCCCGACTAACACCGTTAGAAATACCTGAGTCAGTGATTGAGGAGCCAGTAGTACCCCAGCAAGCGCCTGTGAAAGAAGAAGTGCAACTTCCTATGTCTGTCCAGGAGATCAATAACCTCATCCAGCAAGCCTACCAGGCAGCTCACACGGACATTTGGGAGCTCTCAGCCTATTTAACTGTGAGTGTGAAAGACGAAGAAGTGCATTTTAATGCAGCGGGCTTTAACGACAGACCCAGTAGGCATATTGCCATGAACTTAGACACCTGGCAAAAACTGGAGACCCTTGATTACGCCATCGATGCGGTTATTCGCGACCAGGGGAGTGACGAAGCGAAATTTCATGTGGGTGACGACATCTTTGTGAGCTGTGCCTATTACAACGATCAGCTCCTCGTGCATATCCGTAAATGGAAAATGCGGTTAGATACGCAAGAGCTTGTTGCTTGTCCTCAGGGTGTCACCTTGAAATTAACGGCCTGGCGGAAGTTGCAGAGTCTCGCAAGTACAATTCGTCAAGCTCTGGCCTACCAGGTGTCTCACTATATTTATCAGAAGTACATCGACACAGTCCTGGATCTAATCAGACCTCAAATTCCACAGGACACTAGTGTACCCTCATACGCACTGATCACTGAGGCACTACAGGCTGTGACCGAGACGCAAATTGCCCTGGGAGTGGAAGCGGGCTGCCCTCCCAAAATTCCACGTGAAGAGATTATTACCTACATTTACGTGCACCAGGGACGGAAAGACGATGATGAATTCAAACAAGTCTTGTTGGCGAACTATTGAACAATCAGAACAAGTGTTGAAAAACATTTTACCGTATTCCTACACACATTTATTGAAGTGGCTTGAGAGCGTATAATTGTATTAAAAATTCATAGTTTTTTTACTGTTAATTGTATTAAAAAATTCAATACTCATATATAATTGTATTAAAATTCAATACCCTTGTGAGCACGTTCATTCTATTTATGTTAATAAAAATAGTAGAAAATTAAAAAAATGCTTGTTAGTGTTCATTGGATCCTTCGGCCACCGCGCATGCGCAGAATGACCCTAATTTAACCCCACACCCAGCCCATTAGATGCCCCTTCACGAATGCTTCACATCGATACCTCACTCGACCCCATTGGTCCATTAGGGGCATCCCTAGATGCCAAAACGTCTATTTTCATACCCTTCGGCCACCGCGCATGCGCAGAATCACCCTAATTTAACCCCACACCCAGCCCATCAGATGCCCCTTCATGAATGCTTCACTTTGATACCTCACTCGACCCCATTGGTCCACTAGGGGCTCCCCTAGCTCCAAACAGGCTATTTTCATACCCTTCGGCCCCCGCGCATGCGCAGAAGTGAATCACTGCGCGAAAGTGAATTTGACCTGAGAAATTTGCATATGACCTTTGTGACGTCACGCGTCATCCAATCAGAAGCGAGTATTGATGTCACGTGGGGTGTGGTTGGGTGGTGGGAGGTGGGTGCAAGATGGCGGCCTGTGGTTGTATGGTGGTGGGAGGTGGGTGCAAGATGGCGGCCTGTGGTTGGGTGGTGGGAGGTGGGTGCAAGATGGCGGCTGTGGTTGGGTGGTGGGAGGTGGGTGCAAGATGGCGGCCTGTGGTTGTATGGTGGTGGGAGGTGGGTGCAAGATGGCGGCCTGTGGTTGTATGGTGGTGGGAGGTGGGTGCAAGATGGCGGCCTGTGGTTGTATGGTGGTGGTGGGTGCAAGATGGCGGAGGTTGGGTGGTGGAGGTGGGTGCAAGATGGCGGCCTGTGGTTGGTGGTGGGAGGTGGGTGCAAGATGGCGGCCTGTGGTTGTATGGTGGTGGGAGGTGGGTGCAAGATGGCGGCCTGTGGTTGTATGGTGGTGGGAGGTGGGTGCAAGATGGCGGCCTGTGGTTGTATGGTGGTGGTGGGAGGTGGGTGCAAGATGGCGGCCTGTGGTTGTATGGTGGTGGGAGGTGGGTGCAAGATGGCGGATTGTAGAAAAACGTATAAAAGGAGTCGATTTTTAGGGTAGGGGTGTATTCATTGCACTACTCTGCGTAGCACTGTGACTTACCTGACCTGACCAGCCTCCCTGCCTGCCTACCTGCCTGCCTTGCTTCACCTCTAGTCAGTCATCCAGCCTGCTTGCCTGTTTTGTATGAGCTGTGGAGAACCATTTACTTTTTTTACTTTTACCAGTGCAAATTCATCAGACTTTTACACCGTAGCAGTTGCTCATCAGCCTGAGCCCATAGTCATGGAGGCAGCCCAGCTAGCGAAGTTTCGAAAGTACCGTGTTCGCCTCATTGATGAAATACAGCATGTGGCTGAACTATGTGATTTCCTTATGCAGGAAAACATACTCCTGAAAGAGGGTGTGGAAAATATCATGGCGGAGAAAACCCCTTCAGCACAAAACAGAGCTCTCATCGACTGTCTACTGCGCCGTGGCCCTTATGCATTTCTAGTCTTGGTGGCGGGGTTGAAGATCACGGGAAATGACGAACTAGCAGATCTACTTGAAGCCGACGACGTTATACAAGATGATGATATCTTGGTTATGGATACCACCGAAGAGCGTACAGCTAGCAAACGTACGCACACTACCCCAGAGAGTACACCTGCTAAACGCGCTGGACGACCCAAACGCCCTCGACTAACACCGTTAGAAATACCTGAGTCAGTGATTGAGGAGCCAGTAGTACCCCAGCAAGTGCCTGTGAAACAAGAGGTAGAACTTCCTATGTCTGTCCAGGAGATCAATAACCTTATCCAGCAAGCCTACCAGGCAGCCCACACGGACATTTGGGAGCTCTCAGCTTATTTAACTGTGAGTGTGAAAGACGAAGAAGTGCATTTTAATGCAGCGG
Organism: Hanleya hanleyi; assembly: GCA_036873755.1. Lineage (NCBI taxonomy): Eukaryota > Metazoa > Mollusca > Polyplacophora > Lepidopleurida > Hanleyidae > Hanleya > Hanleya hanleyi. The sequence goes on along the minus strand of JAVTVY010037324.1, from coordinate 5,471 downwards.
GCTTTAACGACAGACCCGGTAAGCATATTGCCATGACCTTAGACACCTGGCAAAAACTGGAGACCCTTGATTACGCCATCGATGCGGTTATTCGCGACCAGGGGAGTGACGAAGCGAAATTTCATGTGGGTGACGACATCTTTGTGAGCTGTGCCTATTACAACACTCAGCTCCTCGTGCATATCCGTAAATGGAGAATGCGGTTAGATACGCAAGAGCTTGTTGCTTGTCCTCAGGGTGTCACCTTGAAATTAACGGCCTGGCGGAAGTTGCAGAGTCTCGCAAGTACAATTCGTCAAGCTCTGGTCTACCAGGTGTCTCACTATATTTATCAGAAGTACATCGACACAGTCCTGGATCTAATCAGACCTCAAATTCCACAGGACACTAGTGTACCCTCATACGCACTGATCACTGAGGCACTACAGGCTGTGACCGAGACGCAAATTGCCCTGGCAGTGGAAGCGGCCTGCCTTCCCAAAATTCCACGTGAAGAGATTATTACCTACATTTACGTGCACCAGGGACGGAAAGACGATGATGAATTCAAACAAGTCTTGTTGGCGAACTATTGAACAATCAGAACAAGTGTTGAAAAACATTTTACCGTATTCCTACACACATTTATTGAAGTGACTTGAGAGCGTATAATTGTATTAAAAATTCATAGTTTTTTTACTGTTAATTGTATTAAAAAATTCAATACTCATATATAATTGTATTAAAATTCAATACCCTTGTGAACACGTTCATTCTATTTGTGTTAATAAAAATAGTAGAAAATTAAAAAATGCTTGTTAGTGTTCATTGGACCCCTTCGGCCACCGCGCATGCGCAGAATGACCCTAATTTAACCCCACACCCAGCCCATCAGATGCCCCTTCACGAATGCTTCACATCGATACCTCACTCGTCCCCATTGGTCCATTAGGGGCTTCCCTAGATGCCAAAACGTCTATTTTCATTCCCTTCGGCCACCGCGCATGCGCAGAATCACCCTAATTTAACCCCACACCCAGCCCATCAGATGCCCCTTCATGAATGCTTCACTTTGATACCTCACTCGACCCCATTGGTCCACTAGGGGCTCCCCTAGCTCCAAACAGGCTATTTTCATACCCTTCGGCCCCCGCGCATGCGCAGAAGTGAATCACTGCGCGAAAGTGAATTTGACCTGAGAAATTTGCATATGACCTTTGTGACGTCACGCGTCATCCAATCAGAAGCGAGTATTGATGTCACGTGGGGTGTGGTTGGGTGGTGGGAGGTGGGTGCAAGATGGCGGCCTGTGGTTGTATGGTGGTGGGAGGTGGGTGCAAGATGGCGGCCTGTGGTTGGGTGGTGGGAGGTGGGTGCAAGATGGCGGCCTGGTGATGGGTGGTGGGAGGTGGGTGCAAGATGGCGGCCCGGTTGGTTGGTGGTGGGAGGTGGGTGCAAGATGGCGGCCTGTGGTTGTATGGTGGTGGGAGGTGGGTGCAAGATGGCGGCCTGTGGTTGGGTGGTGGGAGGTGGGTGCAAGATGGCGGCCTGTGGTTGTATGGTGGTGGGAGGTGGGTGCAAGATGGCGGCCTGTGGTTGTATGGTGGTGGGAGGTGGGTGCAAGATGGCGGCCTGTGGTTGTATGGTGGTGGGAGGTGGGTGCAAGATGGCGGCCTGTGGTTGTATGGTGGTGGGAGGTGGGTGCAAGATGGCGGCCTGTGGTTGTATGGTGGTGGGAGGTGGGTGCAAGATGGCGGATTGTAGAAAAACGTATAAAAGGAGTCGATTTTTAGGGTAGGGGTGTATTCATTGCACTACTCTGCGTAGCACTGTGACTTACCTCACCTGACCAGCCTCCCTGCCTGCCTACCTGCCTGCCTGCCTGCTTCACCTCTAGTCAGTCATCCAGCCTGCTTGCCTGTTTTGTATGAGCTGTGGAGAACCATTTACTTTTTTTACTTTTACCAGTGCAAATTCATCAGACTTTTACACCGTAGCAGTTGCTCATCAGCCTGAGCCCATAGTCATGGAGGCAGCCCAGCTAGCGAAGTTTCGAAAGTACCGTGTTCACCTCATTGATGAAATACAGCATGTGGCTGAACTATGTGAGTTCCTTATGCAGGAAAACATACTCGTGAAAGAGGGTGTGGAAAATATCATGGCGGAGAAAACCCCTTCAGCACAAAACAGAGCTCTCATCGACTGTCTACTGCGCCGTGGCCCTTATGCATTTCTAGTCTTGGTGGCGGGGTTGAAGATCACGGGAAATGACGAACTAGCAGATCTACTTGAAGCCGACGACGTTATACAAGATGATGATATCTTAGTGGTGGACACTACCGAAGAGCGTACAGCTAGCAAACGTACGCACACTACCCCAGAGAGTACACCTGTCAAACGCGTTGGACGACCCAAACGCCCCCGACTAACACCGTTAGAAATACCTGAGTCAGTGATTGAGGAGCCAGTAGTACCCCAGCAAGCGCCTGTGAAAGAAGAAGTGCAACTTCCTATGTCTGTCCAGGAGATCAATAACCTCATCCAGCAAGCCTACCAGGCAGCTCACACGGACATTTGGGAGCTCTCAGCCTATTTAACTGTGAGTGTGAAAGACGAAGAAGTGCATTTTAATGCAGCGGGCTTTAACGACAGACCCAGTAGGCATATTGCCATGAACTTAGACACCTGGCAAAAACTGGAGACCCTTGATTACGCCATCGATGCGGTTATTCGCGACCAGGGGAATGACGAAGCGAAATTTCATGTGGGTGACGACATCTTTGTGAGCTGTGCCTATTACAACGATCAGCTCCTCGTGCATATCCGTAAATGGAAAATGCGGTTAGATACGCAAGAGCTTGTTGCTTGTCCTCAGGGTGTCACCTTGAAATTAACGGCCTGGCGGAAGTTGCAGAGTCTCGCAAGTACAATTCGTCAAGCTCTGGCCTACCAGGTGTCTCACTATATTTATCAGAAGTACATCGACACAGTCCTGGATCTAATCAGACCTCAAATTCCACAGGACACTAGTGTACCCTCATACGCACTGATCACTGAGGCACTACAGGCTGTGACCGAGACGCAAATTGCCCTGGGAGTGGAAGCGGGCTGCCCTCCCAAAATTCCACGTGAAGAGATTATTACCTACATTTACGTGCACCAGGGACGGAAAGACGATGATGAATTCAAACAAGTCTTGTTGGCGAACTATTGAACAATCAGAACAAGTGTTGAAAAACATTTTACCGTATTCCTACACACATTTATTGAAGTGGCTTGAGAGCGTATAATTGTATTAAAAATTCATAGTTTTTTTACTGTTAATTGTATTAAAAAATTCAATACTCATATATAATTGTATTAAAATTCAATACCCTTGTGAGCACGTTCATTCTATTTGTGTTAATAAAAATAGTAGAAAATTAAAAAAATGCTTGTTAGTGTTCATTGGATCCTTCGGCCACCGCGCATGCGCAGAATGACCCTAATTTAACCCCACACCCAGCCCATCAGATGCCCCTTCACGAATGCTTCACATCGATACCTCACTCGACCCCATTGGTCCATTAGGGGCATCCCTAGATGCCAAAACGTCTATTTTCATACCCTTCGGCCACCGCGCATGCGCAGAATCACCCTAATTTAACCCCACACCCAGCCCATCAGATGCCCCTTCATGAATGCTTCACTTTGATACCTCACTCGACCCCATTGGTCCACTAGGGGCTCCCCTAGCTCCAAACAGGCTATTTTCATACCCTTCGGCCCCCGCGCATGCGCAGAAGGCCGATATGTCAACCCCACACCCAGCCCATTAGATGCCCCTTCACCTAAGCTTCAATTTGATACCTCACTCGACCCCATTCGCCCAAAAAAAAAATTTTTTTTGCTCTTCCATCAACCCTCCCCCCCTCTCCCCTCCTCCCCCGTTACCCCTTTTTTCAAACCCTTTTTTAATTGTAAAAAAAACATAGAAAATGAAAAAGATTTTTTTTGGCTCCATGAATCTTTTTTTCCTTTTTTTTTTAAATAAAAAGAAAAATTTTTTTTTGGCTATTCCAGCAACCTTCCCCCCTCCCCCTCCCTCCCCCCCATTTTTTTCAATAATTTCAAAAAAATTGTAAAAAAAATTAAAATTTTTTTTTTCTTTGGGGAGAGGATGATGGGCGTTGGTGTTAATTTTTGTGCTTTTTTGATAGAAGTTTCCACTTCCGGAAAGATGGGTTGGCCCTGAAAAGGGCATTTGAAAGTGTTACGACACTTGTTTTATGAGCGGTAGATTCTTTTTATTCCACCCACATGCTTCCTGCAGATTGGACACTTGATTTTTAAATGGTTTTCGCCTGCTTCAACGCAGTGGCACATGTCTCCTACACACGTTAGCGTGACCCAACAATCTTTACAGATGCATAAATGCCCACACGGCAATACAGCGTACTTGCTCTCTTCGTCTGTACAGACACTACACCTTGATATTTTTTCTTCTTTATGTAGTTGTTTGTTCTGTTTTGAAATCTCCGCCTCCATTACATTCATGTCTTCCCGCACCCCGTTAATCCGTTCGTTGAGGCGGGTTACCTCGGCTTCGCCCCAAGAGCATGGTTGTGGTGGTGTTTCGGCAGCCGAAAGCGTTATAATCGGAGTTTCGGCAGGCGACGTTGTTGCAAGTCTATTGCTATTTAACCATGCAAGGTCTTCAGCCGAAGTCGTTATAATCGGAGTTTCGGAAGGCGACGTTGTTGCAGGTCTATTGCTATTTAACCATGCAAGGTCTTGTCCGTCTTCCCCATCAGTTATATCGTCGTCGGTTTCTTCTTCTATGGTCACCATCCTGATAATTTCTTGGTCTTGTTCTTGACTTAGCCTTTGCAACCGTCCATCTTCTTCTGCCATTACATCTCGCCGGAGTTGTTCCAGTTCTTCTGTACTTCGTCTTATCATGGCTTCGTCTTCAATAACCCGCTGAAAGCTTGTAATTATGGTTATTCCACCATCCTCTTCACTGCTAATCATCTCTGTGTGTTCTGTAGCAGCATTTCTAGGATCTCTAGGGGGGTGGTGGGTTAACAGTGGTCGTCTTCTTGTACTCATGATTGTATTTGTGAATAAATGTCAATATACTACACGTTATTTATAGTCTAGTCGGCTGTGGGTGGTGGGAGGTGGGTGCAAGATGGCGGCATGTGTGGTGGGAGGTGGGTGCAAAATGGCGGCATGTGTGGTGGGAGGTGGGTGCAAGATGGCGGCCGGTGTCAGTCAGTGCAATATGGTGGTATCTGCTAAAATTTTTTGGTGTAAAAAATCGCTAAATTCATTAAAAATAACGGCATAGTCTAGCGCTAGGCGGCTAAAAATTTCTAAATACTACACCATAACTTGCCTGAGTTCAATTGGAAATAAAATTTATACGTGCACTGACATTGGTGGTATCTGCTAAAATTTTTTGGTGTAAAAAATCGCTAAATTCATTAAAAATAACGGCATAGTCTAGC
>JAVTVY010037323.1:0-16470 GCA_036873755.1 Hanleya hanleyi | reverse complement strand
TCCTCCCGACTGATCAAATTCCCTTCGTCCTGGTTGATTTGACCGGTGGCTGTAAACAGGCTCTGATAGGCTCGAATGAAATTCCTGCGCCCAAAGCTCGGTGTTAAGGCCGTGGCTGGCACCTGTTGTCCATCCACATGCAGGGCCACAAAATTGATGCCGAAATGTTTAAAGTCAAACGGATTCTCTGGGTAGGCTCCGCTGAAACTGGCATTTTCCACACAGGCCAGGATCAATCGCTTGGGTAGTTCCCCCAGGAACAGGTTTTCTTTGTTGGCGCCCATATTTTCAGCAGGCACAGAGAACACTTTGGTTTGCACACGTCGGATAGGGTACTGGGATGGTTTTGTTTCCAAGGCTTTCATGTGTCCCAATTGAACGGCTGGATTCGGTTTCACTTTTCGGACATACAGGACTGCGTCTTGGATGACAATCTTATAGTCAGCTGCATGCCCCACTACGTTAGTGGCCATCAAGGCGAAGGTCGGAGGCGCCCGTATCAGTCGGATTTTGATGGGGATCTTGTTCAAGAGGTACCGGTCTTGCAGGAACATGTCTGCGTGCAGTCGACCCATGAGATCCACCGAGGCACTGTTCGCAGTGAAAGCCTTCCGTTTGTTATATCCCACATTGTCCACCGTGTCCATGTGCTCGGGTGTGTCCTGGTAGAATAAAGCGGCTTTCAGCTGAGATTTTTTAGCCTCTCGGCCATACGACAACAGTGTCTCGATGTAGGCTCGATAGGGGTACGTGTTGGTCGAGTCACTGATGAGTTTGTCGCTGAGAAAATATCCACCTGTTGAAACATCGAGTGCAGCCAGAGATTCGTCGGGCCCACCGTTGCAGCTTGGATGATTCTGGTGCCATCCCCATTGACCACCTTGGCTTTCACATACAAGTATGTATGGGCTAAATCCACATAGGCCGTATCCGCATTACTGATGGTGAACTCGACGGGCCCTGTTTCGTTGATGCTGGAGAGCGGGAGATGCTCCACCCATAATCCTTGTTCGGCACTGGTCTGTGTGGGCGGTACGGTCCACAAATCAAATTCACTGTTGGTGAAGGGGCAGAACTCTGCGTGGATCAAGGACATGTTTAAGAAAAGATATCCTGGGTCTTCGATGTGCGTCGTCGCTGGGTCGGTCGTCGACTGGTGCGTGGTCTCGGTGGGGCAGGCCTTTTATTCCTTACGGTGCGTTGTGCTTTGGCCACCAAGACGCCTCCCGCTTCTTTGGCCCGCCGTTTCAAGGATTCTTTGGGTGCTGTACCCCCCAAGACATCACCGGCCACTTGCAGTTCACTGCGTACCGCTTGTTTGCCGATTGCTTTCACCCCACGCGTCACCAAGGGCAGGAACGTTTTGACGATGCTGCCGAGTATGTTCCCCAGCCCATGTCCTCGTTGCATGCGTGCACCGCTAAAGACCGGAAAGCCACCCCTGGCCTGTTGGGCATAATAGTCCATATAGCTGCGTGCATCGCACTCGTAAGGTACTTTCATTATGCAAAGTGGGGAGCACGTGCTTGTCGAAAATGAAGTGTCAGCACCACTTTCTCGCGTTCGAATGCCACCGGTCGTCCCGTGTCATCTCTTATATCCACCGTGATCGTGTTGATGTCGGTTTGTCGTACGGGCAGGTAGAGCATGTGGTTGAAACTGTGGGTGACTTGATCTCCATATCTCTTTTTAATGGGGACCACCCGTAACAGAGGTGTGTTGATATCGCCCACGATGTGGTTGTCCACCACGTCCGAGTAGACGTAGAGTCCGTACATACCCGACTTCATATCCATCGGGATCTCGCCTTGGTGGGCGGTGGGACCAGCGAACGTCAGTAGATCGAAACCCAGCATTTGCTGTAGGATAGGACTCCGTACGACACTCGCGTTGGCGGTGACGATAAGCTGTGCCTTGTCGTTGTGTGCGTTGTAATCGAAGTCCACGTGATTCTTGAAGGAAAAGGATTTGATGGGTTTTGATGTATTCGTGACCTCCCGTAGAGCCTTATAATGCAACAGTTTTGACAGCCCACCCATGAACTCCTTGGGGGTATCGTATTGGCCTTCGGGGAGGGTGAGTCGGGTGTTTTTGCCTTCGTAGGTCACCTCGTACCACACTTCATTGGCTCGCACGTTGTACCACGAGTAAGGGTATTAGATATCCACGAGGCCACATTCCCATCGTCCAGGTAAATGCAACGGTTGCGGTAACTGGGTGACGTACTTGGCCACGGTGTTGTCAGGAAACACATCTAGCGAACTGTTACTGGGTAGGGTGAGGTAAAACATGGCGACTGAGCTGTCCTGCTGCTGCCGTTGGTTTTAATAGGTGTTCCAGGCCTTGGGCGGTTGTGTTCGGCGTCGTGTTCGTCGCGGTGTGTTGTAATTGCCACGTGTCACGGCTCTGGAGATGTGGGGTGTCCTGATCAAGGGTGGTTTTTTAAAGGCCTGAAAAGAAGGTGCCCGTTGTGGTGGTGTTTTGGGGGGTGACTCCGGTTCCCACTCGGCTTCCCAAGGTTGTGAAATCTGTCGTGGTGCACGACTCGGTGAGTCACGCTGCATAAAGGCCCAGCGGTGGGGTTCCCCACCAATTCCTGTGGTACATGCATGTCTTTCAAGCCTTGAGCGAAGACCTCCCATCCTCGAGGATCCGTGTGCGACCTGCGTTGACGCATCAGGTCATTCACTAAATCCGTCATGTGGGTGCCGAGAACCACTTGATTCTGTACCAGGAGTTCGCCTTTATCATTCCAAGTCATGTTAGGATTCTGTTTCATCCGTTGTAATACCAGGCCAGCTTGTTTCTTGAACGATGCAGGTACACTCTTCAGCACTTCGTCTTCCACCCACCGTGGGGCTGTGGGTGGTACCGCTGGTAATGGCGGCTGTTGGAGCGGTGCTGAGGTCGGCGGTGTGTCACGTGGTGGTGGTGGTGGTGGTGGTGGTGGGGTAGAGAGGGTTTTGTATTGGTCCATGAACGTCATGTACCGTTGAAGCGTCTCATTGTACCGTTGTACTTTCTCACTGTCGCTTAACCCCGGTCTCTGTAAGATCTGTTGCATCTCTCCATCGAGGGTGTTGATGGTCTTCATCGTAGGTGGGACAGGGTAGGGCGATTGGAGGTTTTGAAGGAACCGTGGTTCTACGAGGACCATTTTTTTTTCGTGTGGTTCATTGTCGGCCGAAGAGTCCACCCAATACTGGACCCAACACGGAAGCGGCCAACGGTGCTAAGATGGCCCCGAGAAAGCCGCCTTTCTGTAACACCTTTTTCTTTTGCGTTTGAGGGACCCGCTTCTGGACTAAGGTTCGGAGACCTGTCTTATGCTTGGCCAACTTCGTCTTCTGAGCCGGAGTCAGTGAAACGTTGCCTTTTAACAGGTTGTACCCGATCTCGCACAGACAGCGTACAAGGTCAGGGTCCGCACCGCGTACAATGGTTCGGACCAACTCGGATGGGGCCGTCTTCAATACACGGAGCGTGGGAGCGTGCTTCCGTACTCGCGCAGGCATCATGTACAACTAATGCCAGAACCCACAACTCTGCCCTTTTTATCTACCTCAGAGAACAGAGACAAAGTCAACCATGCTGTGGTATTCATTCTTTTTATTATCCCCATCATCAAACACACACTCCAGCTGGGGGAGCCACTGTGGGTGTGTTTACATTATTTTTGCATGTACACGTGGTGGGCCTCTCCGGGAAAGATGCCGGTCCGTAGTCGAAGGTGGTCGGGGGTGGCTTGCTTGAGGTCGAAGAGCATATACCCGTGCTGAGGGGTTGTGGCATCTTTAAAGGCTTCCAACGCAAACGGTGTGCGGCCGGGATATATCTGTCTCGCCAGGTGCAGCAGTTGAGTGGTATCTCTCGGGTTTTTGAAGACCACCAGGTAGTGGGCATTTAAGCTGATGTTCCGATGTTCTTTGTTTTTACTGAACAGATTCTGCACAATGTAGATGATGCTGAGCCGTCGATGATGGCTGCCTTTGGTAAAGAGTTGGGTGACCCGCGCATCCGTCTCCGCCATGAGATCATCCAGAACCACCAAGGTGTCGGGTTCCAAATCGGCCAGGTTAGGTAGGCCTTCCACGAACGTGATGTGGGGCATTGCTGCATACGCTTCCTGCCATTCTCCGTAACACCACAAGACTCGGGCAATGGGTGGGGTGATCATGCTGTCGGCGTGTTGAAGGAGCTTCCGGACGAAGTGCGTTTTGCCGGAACCCGTCGGTCCTGCGATGACGCAAGTGAAGGGATGCTGCCACCGAGGGTCCATGGTTCGAGGTGTATCCGCTGTCGTGGTAACCCGCTCTTGTAAATTTGGTACGGGTGAACTGGAGTGGTGGTGGTGGGTACAACGTCGGTCGTCGTTGTCTGTTCACTGCGAGTGATGATGGTGGTGGGTACAACGTTGGTCGTCGTTGTCTGTTCACTGTGAGGGATGAAATCCGGTGGGTTTTCAGACGTAGTGGGTGTACTTGGTGTAGGTGTGGAGCTTGGTGTGGAGCTCGTTGTGGCTTGTACACGGGGTGTGGTGGTGACTGGGTTCGATACGGGGTTGACTGGTGCTATCTGTAGACTGGTTTCACTGATGGCTGGTGTTCTCAGTTGGTTAAGTAGCGTGCTGACATAGGCTACGTCGTAAAACACACCTCCGTACAACACACTCAGCAGGGTTAGCACTATCACCACAAAGCCCACTTGCGCTTTGCGCGTTTTGGGAGACGATGGGTTCAGAGGCAGCTGCTGTTTGTCCATAGCACCGTGGTCGAACGTGGAATGAAGGATGACGGTAGTGGTGTCTGGCTTTATAGTCGTTTCACCTGGTTGGCAGCGACCCAGGAATTGAAGGAACTGGGCCAGACTTGCCATTTGACGAAATGAAACAGTTTGCCACGTCGACGTTCCGTTTTCAAAATCTGCTCCACCGTGTAGTAGTCTTGCTGTGTTTTTACGACGGGCTGTAATTCCATCTCGTAAAATGTCCCTAGCAACGGTTCCCCTTGAAGATCTTCCAGTTCATAGACTCGCTGCTGTTGGGGTAGGCGCCGTTTAATCAGGAAGTGCTCATCGCTCCAGTTGGGCAAGTAACTTTTTCTCAAATTGACCTTTGACTTTACTGATCCGTACAGGGTCCCCGACCTTGTACACCTCCTTCGTCGTTCGCTGCGATTGCCTGGGGTACAAGACACGCCGGACTTGGGCTTCATTGCGTTGGGTCACGGTAATGGGGACTCTCTCTATACTCCGGTGATAGGCTCGATTGTAATCACTCACAAGTTTCGGGAGAACATCGATGTACCGCCTTGTATTCTTATAGGTGAAATATTTATACATGCGGCCTTTGAATGTCCTGTTGAACCTTTCCACCACGGAAGCCTTGGTCTCGTTGTACGTATGGAAGAAAAACACCTTCTGGGCTTTCAGAAACTGTCGGAACGGTCTGTTGAGGAATTCCGTGCCTTCGTCGGTTTGCAAATACAAAGGTTTGCGCCCGGTCTTGAAGATGTCTTTGAACGCCGCTATGAGATTCGCCCCCGTTTTCGTCCGGATGGGTACCACCCACGCATACTTCGATAGGATATCGATGCACGTCAAGATATACCGATTCCCATCGTTGTGTTTGGCAAAGGCGCTCATATCGACCAAATCCGCTTGCCACTGGGCATCTATTCCTCCCACGATGACCCGGTTCCGTAGAAAATGGCGACGGACAGATCGATGTAAGGTATAGGTGTCTTGTTTTCTTAACCAATCTCGGACTTGGGCACGTTGTATCCGCTGGGGTTTGGCCGCTCGATAGAGAGCCGACAATGCACTATAGGCCGCCGGACTGTCGGGACTGTAGTATAAGTTATCCAACACCTTCTCCCAGCGCTTTATGGTGACAAATGATGATGGACCCTGGCTCTATCGTTTATTTATAACGGGTATATCTTGGGCCGGAGTTTCTTTCTGATTTTCTTCGTTGGCTTCTGCCAGCACATTGTCCATGGTAAATGACCAGCCCAACTCGTCTGATGACCGATTTTCCTCCGTAAGCACTTGATCCACATCTACCACGGCATCTTCCAATGCAGACCATAGATCAGGGTGAAGGGTAAAATGCACTGTACCCCCATCTAGCTGAGCCGCGTCGGATGTACACATCGTGACACAAGTGAATGAGGTCGCCGTCCAGTTCACTAGACAACACCTGTTTGAATTTGGTCCGGCCCTCCCGAGACAAACGAATGTGAGCCGGGCACGGTTGTGTAGGGTCCGCATCACAGATGTCTCCCACCTCCTCCATGATATCGACCTTATCCGCATACATGTGCAGGAAAACCTCGGGGGTCGAGCTGAGATACGCCAGTATTATATGCTCCGTCATGGTCAGTACGTCAATGGTACCAGATTTGACTGTCTCTCGTATTTATAGGAGAACGAGATCAAAGGATCAGGTGGTCATGTCACTGGGCTACCTTTGAGTCTAGCCGGGTAATCAATGGCATCGTCGTCGGGTTCATGGCTAGACAGTTGTTCATGGGGTTCAGCCAGCGCGTCCTCGTATTAGCACGAGCCCACCCCAACTGGTGTGATGATCGCTCGTCCGGTGTAAACAGCTGGTCCACAATAGGCACCACTTTCTCCAAGGCTGACCACACAGATCTGGCTCCAAGTAGCTTTTCCCGCGTAGGGTCTTTGTAGCGGCCCAGGGGGCGGTGGGGGGCCAGGGCGCTTTCTGCACGGTATACGTAGATGGCATTGTCTATGTGGATGAGGTTTCCGTCGAGCTCGCCGCTCAATACCACCCAGTTTAAATTTGGTCCAGCCGTCACGAGGTAGCGTCACCGTATTCGAGAAGGTCTCAGCGGGCGCCCAGCAAATATCTCCACGGTCTTCCACCAGGGTGACTTTATCTTCATAGACGTGTAACCCCACCCGGGGTGTAAGGGGCAGGATGGCTCGTAGGACGGGTGACATGCTTGCTCCAATGTCGAACGGTGAATGACACACACACTCTGTCTGACCCTGGTATTTATGGGCAGGTCTCTCGGTGACATGGTTGACCCAATGACTAAGGGTAAATGACACACACTCTGTCTGACCCTCGTATTTATAGTCCCACTGTCAATGCCACAGCGCCAGGGTCAATAGGGCACAGACTAGTGTGAGGCCAACCAGCCGTCGCTGGTTCCGGCGTGAGCGCTTGTGGTCCATAGCCCGAGCATCAAGGATGGCTGTTATAGTCCAGTAGTGGTGAGTGATGGCACGCCTCTCCATCGAGTGCACTCTGTCGAGGACCGCTTCTGTGAACTCGTTGAGAATCTGGCGTCGCCCCTCGTTGTCGTCGCCATCTGCAAACATGGACCGGACCACTGCTCGGTAAGCCGTGAATGAATTCACCACGGTGGCATGCTGTAAAATGCGAGTCGCATAGGGCTGGATCTCCGCCATGGCTCTGCAACCGTAGAAATGAAGGTGTAGGATACAGAGGGACGTGTTTTATAGACCAGGTCACACATGCGCCCCTAGACGTCGGGTGTAGTCCGTGATACGTACTATTCTGATGGGTTAGTCCAAAAAAGAGAGCAACAACAACAACAACAACACAGATTACAGATCAATCCTTTTATTATGCGTGAACATCATAGGAATGCATGTACTGACCTGTCTGTGGGGGTTTCCCACAATGGCGGTCACCTTCCGCCATTATCCGCCATTATCCGCCATTTTCCCACAATGGCGGTCACCTTCCGCCATTATCCGCCATTATCCGCCATTTTCCCACAATGGCGGTCACCTTCCGCCATTATCCGCCATTAGCCGCCATTTTCCAACAATGGCGGTCAGACAAGTCTGGACATGTCCAAAGGTCACGCCCCATTCACCCAAACCGGAAGTGACGTCATTTTTACATCCGGGAAAAATAGACGTGGATTTAACCTCTCCCTACATTGACGCGCGCGCGCGCGCGCTGCGGCCGGAGAACCCACGCGCGCGCGCTGCGGTGGGGGGCCGGGGCCCGCCGGGGCCGGAAAAGTTGGAGATCGTTTTAGTGAAAACCGGAAGTGACGTCACACACTTGCGCAGACCCACCACACCACGTGAACGCCATTGTAGAGAAAAAAAACCAGTACATGACAGACACAGACAAGTGTAGACATGGCCAGAGGTCACGCCCCATTCACCCCAACCGGAAGTGACGTCACACACTTGTTCATTGGACCATTAGTGGCGCCCCTAGCTCCAAAACGTCTAGCGGGACCCATACAGGGTCCAGTTTTCGACACTAGGTGACCACATCCCGACGAAATGGCCAGTTTTCGACACCGGATGTGCCGCTATCTTGAACATACGTGCCGCCATCTTGGATATGGCCCATACGCACCGGGTCAAAATACTCGCTTCTGATTGGCTGAGAGCTCTGTGACGGATTTGAAATACTCGCTTCTGATTGGCCGAGAGCTCCGCCGCACACAAGCCCTGCGCATGATATTCCTACCGTACATCCAACCCATCAGATGCCCTTCACGAATGCTTCACTTTGGATATCTCACTCGACCCTATTGGTCCACTAGGGACGCCCCTAGCTCCAAACACGGCTATTCATACCCCGGCCACCGCGCATGCGCAGGAACGTTTGATAGTTCAACCCCACACCCAGCCCACCATTAGATGCCTTCACGAATGCTTCACATTTGATACCTCACTCGACCCCATCGGTCCATTAGGGACTCCCCTAGCTCCAACACGTCTATTTCCATACCCTTGGGCCACTGCGCACAGCAGAATGCCGATGGTCTCAACCCCACACCTCAGCCCATTAGATGCCCCTTCACGAAGGGCTTCACTTTGATACCTCATTCGACCCCATCGGACCATTAGGGACTCCCCTAGATGCCAAAACGTCTATTTCCATACCCTTGGGCCACCGCGCATGCGCAGAATGACGCTATTTCAACCCACTAGTCCAGTGAGATGCCCCTTCACGAATGCTTCACTTTGATACCTCACTCGACCCCATCGGACCATTGTTGGCTTCCCTAGCTCCAACACAGCTATTTTCATGCCCTTGGGCCACCGCGCATGCGCAGCATGCCGATAGTTCAACCCCACACCCAGCCCATTAGATGGCCCTTCACGAATGCTTCACATTGATACCTCACTCGACCCCATCGGTCCATTAGGGACTCCCCTAGCTCCAACACGTCTATTTGCATACCCTTGGGCCACCGCGCATGCGCAGAATGCCGATAGTTCAACCCCACACCCAGCCCATTAGATGCCCCTTCACGAATGCTTCACATTGATACCTCACTCGACCTCATCGGTCCATTAGGGACTCCCCTAGCTCCAACACGTCTATTTCCATACCCTTGGTCAACACGAGTTGTCTCCCTTGCGTCAGTGTGTGCAGATGGCGCTATGGTTAGGATCGACGCCGTGATGTGGAAAGGATCGACGCCGTGATGTGGAAAGGGCGTCCCCACACCATCCTGGAGCCGCCATTTTGTTTGTTGATTTCTTGCGGAGATACACGGGACAATAAACACTCAACCCTAGGGTGGTACAGATGCTAGACTGATCCTGAAGGAAGAGTTTGACCCGATTGGAGATATCTGATCATCCTGTGATGATCGGGAGAGCCGGAATCGATCCGGAATATACATTCTATCATCTTGTACCCACACGCCGCCATCTTGCACCCCACACCGCCGCCATTTTGAACCCACCAACCACCACAGCGCCATTTTGACCACCACCACCACAGGCCGCCATTTTGACCACCACCACCACCACAGGCCGCCATTTTGACCACCACCACCACCACAGGCCGCCATTTTGACCACCACCACCACCACAGCCGCCATTTTGACCACCACCACCACCACCACAGGCCGCCATTTTGACCACCACCACCACCACAGGCCGCCATTTTGACCACCACCACCACCACAGCCGCCATTTGACCACCACCACCACCACAGGCCGCCATTTTGACCACCACCACCACCACAGGCCGCCATACTTGACCTCTCTCAAAATACTCGCTTCTGATTGGCTGTCGCTGTGACGTCACAGAGGTCATATGCAAATTTTTGAAGTCAAAGTGACTTTAAATCAGTTTTCACTACTACTATTGTAACTAAAGGTTCTCGGGTGCTCATTTCAACACTGTTTACTTCAAAGCTAATAAATCGAAAGTTTTCGCTACTTCAATATCAACATAAGTTAGTTTAATTATGTAGGTAGGTAGCGCTTCAAATGATAGTCATCACCTTGATTCATTACTGATACATGTACACATTTACTACTAAAAATAGATTTATGACTACTCAGTTCTCTGCATTATCTGATAACAATAACGCATGTTTCAACCGTTGCTATTGCTTGAGTAGAATTTCAGATTAGCTGATGAGCACATTTGCCATGCCAAACAAGAGTCCTCTTAACGGGGGGCAAATTCCACCAATACATCCCGCATGGGTAGGGCAAAATTAAAATCTTTGTCTGTGAGGTTGTGAATTTCTTCACGTTACGATTGCTATTTCTGTTTTTCAGACGTTGGATACCATTTTGTTATAATAAAATTGACGGATTAAATATGATGCACCTAAAATGTCCAGTGACCCCCCAGCTGCTTTACATTATGTTTTGTAGATTGTAGTGCATGGAGTTTAAGGATTTTGGACACTGGGGATAGGCCTTCACCGAGCCTTCATTGGCTTACGGCCCGAGTGAAATATGTATTCATGTAAAGGTTGAGGGAAAAGACCATATAACCCGGATTGGACAGTTAGTGCACATCTACACGGTACAAAGCATAAAGCAATTGAGTTTTCAAAGCTGTTCAAGAAGTGCGTTCTTTAGCCAGGAGATGCAATATAGTTTGGCGGACACAAACGAATTGCAATAAATGTGAGAAAAATAATTAGGACCAGGAAAGAACGGTACCATGCATATCTGCAAAATACAAAGCATGTTCAACACAAAGCTGTCCAATAAATAGTAGCCGGAATACGAACCGGACAAGAAATTCTTGAAGGACTGGACAAGGAGATCAGAACTCCGTGGAAAATCATCGAAATGCCAAAACAAACATTGGGTGCACATCTTTGTCCATCAAGTAGTAACAGAGATATGGTCCGGACATGAAATTGATGACGGACGGACGACCGTACGACCAGGTCTACATACCGATTACAAGACTATAGGGGAAAATGGCAATAACTCGGTGGGAATTCATCGAAACGCATAAAAAACTGACAGTGCACAACATATTCCGTTTAAGAAATAGAGATCGACAAGGTTCTAATATTCCATGTAATTTTCAAATAGTAACCGAGATATGGACCGAACAACTGATTGCTGACGGACGGACGGGCGACCGTATGTGACGACGTACATGCCAATTACAAGACCCCAAGCGGGTAAAGGTCATTTCCTGGTTCCGTGACACAAGTAAGAAAGTGACACAAAGTACAAGTACCAGACATCAAATTTTCATTTTCCGATAACATCCATAAGAATTGTGCATTCATATAGTGACAAGTTATATTGTTGCTTTCTGTACATTGTCAAATATCTATTGTGGTTTTGGTCTTATTTTTCATGATGTTCACGTTATCGAACTCTAAATTCTGACAGCGAATTTCTCCATTCGTCTCCCTACTAACTGACTTTCCGAAATGTATGGGTGGCCCCGTGGGGACATCGACTTTTACGTTTTTTATTAGTTTCCTCATTTTCTTATGTATTTTCTCAATTTTTCGCCTATTTTTCACACAAACAGATTCTAGTTTATAACATAATTTCTTTACATTTCTGTAGTTTCTAGAAACGTTGTCAGAAGCTATCTGTATTATATATTCACCGAAAACAAAGAAAACTCTTGGAAACCTTTTTACACCGCGGTGGGAGGCACCGCGGTGGAAATACTACACCGCAGTGGAAACGCTTTACGCGGTGTAAAGGTCGGTGTAAAGGTTTCCACCCGAGGTTTAAAGGTTTCCCACCGCAGTGTAAAGGTTTACACAAGGTTTCCTCCCGCAATTAATAAAGGTTTCCACCGCGGTGTAAAGGTTTTCTCCGCGGTGTAAAGGTTTCCACCGCCGTGTAAAGGTTTACATCGCAGTGTAAAGGTTTTCTCCGCGGTGTAAACGTTTCCACCACGGTGTAAAGGTTTTCTCCGCGGTGTAAAGGTTTACACCGCGGTGTAAATGTTTCCACCGCGGTGTAAATGTTTCCACCGCGGTGTAAAGGTTTACACCGAGGTGTAAAGGTTTTCACCGCGGTGTAAATGTTTCCACCGCGGTGTAAAGCTTTCCACCGCGGTGTAAAGGTTTACACCGCGGTTTAAAGGTTTTCTCTGCGGTGTAAAGGTTTTCTCCGAGGTGTAAAGGTTTTCTCCGCGGTGTAAACGTTTCCACCGCGGTGTAAAGGTTTTCTCCGCGGTGTAAAGGTTTACACCGTGGTGTAAAGGCTTCCACCGAGATGTAAAAGTTTCCGCCGCGGTGTAAAGGTTGTAAAGGTTTTCTTCGCGGTGTAAAGGTTTCAACAGTGGTGTAAAGGTTTCCACCGCGGTGTAAAAGTTTCCGCCGCGGTGTAAAGGTTTCCTCCGCGGTGTAAACGTTTCCACCGCGGCGTGAACGTTTCCACCGCAGTGTAAACGTTTTCACCGCGGTGTAAAGGTTTCCACCGCGGTGTAAAGGTTTACACAAGGTTTCCTCCGCGGTGTAAAGGTTTTCACCGCGGAGTAAAAGTTTTTCACAGCGGTGTAAAGGTTTTCACCGCAGTGTAAAGGTTGCCAAGAGTTTTCTTTGGTTTTCGGTGAATATATAATACAGATAATTCCAACAACGTTACTAGAGATTACAGAAATGTAAAGAAATTATGTTATAAACTATAATCTGTTTATAGAAAATAGGCCAAAATGTGAGAAAATACACAAGAAAATGAGGAAATCTAATGAAAAACATAAAAACTATTTTAAAAAGTCGATGTCCCCTATGGGCCACCGTAGAAATGGAGTGAGTGAGTGAGTGAGTGAGTGAGTAGGATTTAACGTCGTTTTCAACATTGTTTCCCGTAGAAATGGAATAAAATTAGAATCTTGTGTCGGTTTCGATTACATTTGTGTTATTCAGGGAGCAATCATTTTTGCGTGCAAGAATTCACAATAGCTGTCTTAAATAGGCTAAGCTGCAAAACAAATATATACGGTGTTGGCATATTTCTTTCCATATGTTGGAAATGTTCACTTGTTCGTTTTTTTCAACCAGAAATTCCAATCCTGGAAGGCATTATCGATACAATGAATAAAATAGAAGAAATTGTGTTAGATATATCTACCTAGACAAGAGATTAGATTACTAAATTATGATGTCATGAAGAAAAAAAATGGAAGTGTATTTATATTTTCACTTATATATGACCTAAGAATTGTTGAGGAATGTTTCAGTCCCGTAGACTTTTAAAGGCAACGAACATATTTTGACCAAGTGCACCAACCCACTCCGCTACAAATCGCTACAATCCGCTCATACACGGAATTGTCGGTGGCATAGTAATGGCGTCATTTCATCTTTAAAGTTTCAGGGAAATTAGATAGAAATCACAAATGAACCACGTGTTCATGCAAATAGATTTTTTTCAACTTTACATGATATCATGACGTTAAAGATTATCTGTAGTTGAATAAACGTTTACGGAACCTCTGTGATTGGCTGGATTTTCTTCACAAGCCAATTTGCCGGATTTCCATTTCAAAGTTTGAATTGCGATGCACTGTTGTTTATATGAAACTCAACTGACCTCGAAAATTTTGCATTGGTTGCGTCATGATGAAATCATGGTCTTCTTGTTTGACTATTACTATTAATATTACTACAAAACATGCAACTCATTTTTTGGGAGACGTTCACAATTAGTGACAATTTCAGTATGAGTGAGTATATAAGTGTGGTGTGAGTTGAGAACGGCCTCGTATTTTGTAACACAGGACCGTCAAAACTGTTGCAAGAGGAATGTTTTTCTGTAGATGAAAATTCAGCTAATTGCTTCTGTGAGTGACTCTTCTCTCCCTTGCACATGAGTTACACTGCTGTGACTCAATTTACCGTAACGTTTCTGTATGCCTGATGAAATATTAAATCCAAATTCTATATGGCTTAAATGCATATACCGGCATTTCAGATTAATTAGCGGAAGCAGAATGAGGTGGTAAAACTGCGTGCATTGAGGTACCCACACTGGGTGTTATGGTCACTGATATCTCCAATGATGTTCCCGCAGCCCTTTCGAACCTTTCCAGTATAATTTGAATCAAAGAGTTGAAGAAAGGCTATACTTTCCTCACTACTTATATATTATTGATTGATTGATTTATCACCAGACGCGTACTGTCGACACCCGAAAATTACAAAGTGTTCCTCTTGTACCGAACGTGTCAAATGCAATCCTTATGATAAAGATCGGCGCCTGGGTCAATCTGGAGCTGTAAAGGGTTTCGGAAAAAGGATGTACATATATATATGTAGTAGTTTATCTGATGATTGTATATACTCATAAAGTGCTCTGTTTGTGGAATACTATTAGTTATTCAGGTTTTCTCCCGGGTGTATGGACGACCCTCCCTGAAACTCATACACCCTGAGGCGTGTCCGAAACTGTCCGCATTTTGCTACGGAACTGTCAGAAAGGCGTGCCACACACAATACATTCGATCTGCTTTCGTTCGGAAATCGACTTTTATTTTTGGAACAAATGACACCTTTTGGTGAGCTATGTGTCGGAAACTTCAGTGAAAATAATGTAGTAGGACTTTATTCCATTAAATTTTGATGAGTGAGCAAAAGTTATTCCATAAATATTGAGATATGGTCAGCTGAACTTCCGAAGCGAGAGCGTCGTTTCCAATCGCACGTGAGTTGTTCTCTATATACCCCGAGTAGCAAGACATCACTCGGGGTGTATGGGTTTATACGACCCGACCTTTTAACCAATCACAATCCAGATATTGAATACAAATTTGCTTGTGGGGTAATAGTAGTAGGGTCTACGGATTTAAAGTTAATGGCTCGTCACTGCGCATGCGCAGGTAATTGTATGACGTCACTTCCGGTTGGGTTGAATGAGGCGTGACCTTTGGACATGGTGGGTCCAAGATGGCGGCATGCCGCCATTTTGCTCCCAGACTGGTGGGTCCAAGATGGCGGCATGACCGCCATTTTGCTCCCAGACTGGTGGGTCCAAGATGGCGGCATGCCGCCATTTTGCTCCCAGACTGGTGGGTCCAAGATGGCGGCATGTAGATCAACTCTAATGTTATAGACATATGCCGCCATTTTGCTCCCAGACTGGTGGGTCCAAGATGGCGGCATTATGTAGATCAACTCTAATGTTATAGACAATGCCGCCATTTTGCTCCCAGACTGGTGGGTCCAAGATGGCGGCATATGTAATGTTAATGTATACGGGGAATACCTAAATAGACGTTTTGTGACCGAGGGGGGTCCCTAGTGGACCGATGGGGTCGAGTGAGGTATCAAAGTGAAGCATTCGTGAAGGGGCATCTGATGGGCTGGGTGCGGGGTTGAAATATCGGCATTCTGCGCATGCGCGGTGGCCAAAGGGTATGAAAATAGACATTTTGGAGCTAGGGGAGCCACTAATGGGCCGATGGAGTCATATGAGGTATCAATGTGAAGCATTCGTGAAGGGGCATCGGACTGGACTAGCGGCTCGGGCGTTGTCACCATTCTGCGCATGCGCGGTGGCCAAAGGGTATGGAAATAGACGTTTTGGGATCTAGGGGCGCCACTAATGGGCCGATGGAGTTGTATGAGGTATCCATGTGAAGCCTTCGTGAAGGGGCATATGACTGGACTAGTGGCTCGAGCGTTGTCACCATTCTGCGCATGCGCGGTGGCCAAAGGGTATGAAAATAGACGTTTTGGAGCTAGGGGAGCCCCTAATGGTTCAATGGGGTCGAGTGAGGTATCAAAGTGAAGCATTCGTGAAGGGGCATCTGATGGGCTGGGTGTGGGGTTGAAATATCGGCATTCTGCGCATGCGCGGTGGCCAAAGGGTATGAAAATAGACGTTTTAGAGCTAGGGGAGCCCCTAATGGGCCGATCGAGTTGTATGAGGTATCCATGTGAAGCCTATGTGAAGGGGCATCCAGTCATGGGTGGGTGCATGTAAAAATTTTCCTGAAAAAAAAAAACGGAACACGGACTTTATCGAAAAATCCTGGAAAATGCCTATATGGGGTATGGGGGGTATATAGGTCGCCGGGCTTAACGGGGCTGGCCTATCAATAGAGTTATCTCCCCCTAGTTCCAGGGTGGGTGTATGTAAAATTTTTCCTGAAAAAATACGAAACACGGACTTTATCCTAAATTACGGGAAAATGCCTATATGGGGTATGGGGGGTATAGGACCATCCTGGGAAACCTACTTCTAGACATTTGCGGTATG
>JAVTVY010037322.1:0-15784 GCA_036873755.1 Hanleya hanleyi | reverse complement strand
AGTCCACCCATCATTGCCTGACCGCGACATGGAAAAATCCAGACCCGCTGATTTCGCCTGTGATCAACCATCCACACAACCAACACCCGAAAATGCCCTTTCTCTTCTACTTCACGAATGAGCATGCACATATCCGAGAATGCTCTTTCTCTACTACTGTGTGCAATGCCGGTATCACCGGGTCGAAGGTCACTGCACCCGACGAGAACTTCAATAGAACCATATCATTAGACCCAATGGGCTAATTTATAGGGCGTTTGTCGGCGCATGGCCCCGAATGCGCATCAGACCGAATTTGCACTTAATCTACTACACTTTGAGTGCGCATGCGCACCATGACGTCAGAATCACTGTATCACTCTGTAACAGAGGTCTGTTACGGTAAATAATTGGAAGGTGAAGTCAGTCGTAGAACTTGAAGAACGTTTATAGACAGCTCGCGGTGAAACATAGAGGAACGAGTATACCAAATCGGATCTCCGGATAATTAAAGTTGGGATTTCAAAAACTATGAATCACAATGTCCGTAGATTTGGATATCCATAAACAACTTCTATTCATGATTGAACTTGGACATATATACAAAATGTGATGTAAAGGTAACTAACAAAAGATTAATACAAGTTCAGACAAAGTAATAAATATACAAAGAAGAGGTGAACATACCGTATATACTGAAACAGGCTACAAATCACAGCCTGTTCAGAGATAACTGGATTAAGGATATATGGATTAAGGATTAAACAGTCAATGTACTCAACTAAAACTATATGCATACATTGCTCTGACAGGTTACGAAATATTTTTAAACCGATGAAAAAGTGACAGGTTAAAGCTATTGAATATAAACAAGCTAATGAATTAATAATAACAAAAAATAAATTAGTCAATAAACTCTGTGACAACTCTACAAAAAGAAAGCGTTTCAGAGCGTGATCCCAATATCACAAATGCATACATTTCAAGATGCGCAATACACTCCGTGGCCGTAGGTATAAACATCCGGGGTAAAAGTCACGCCGTAAGGTTTATGGCCCAGTTTCCTCGTCTCTTTCCCACCTCATATATTGGTGAATTTACGTTTTAAATATTACCTGCTTACTAGCTTACACGCCAATATATCAAAAATAACTCTTCGTCAAGTACGTTTTTTTTAAATATGATATCTTGTTCCTCATTAGGAAGAAAAGAAAATTCCGTCCTCACAACCATCGCCGGGTAAAAAGATGGAAGATAAAAATGCACCACGTGGATCAAATAAATCAGAACGACGATCTTCTCTTGTGGATTCGGAGGCAGATTCGGACGACGAAGTCTTATACACATCTAATGTCAAAGTGAGGGTGATTCGATCACATCGAGCTAAAGATGCCAGAGAATTGACATTGAATAAAGGTAAGGGTATATATATCGCATATGAAACAAGTATCAAAACTGAATAGATTCTTATAGGAACAACAATGCATGTAACGGGTTATCCTCCTGGTTTAAAGCACTCGATTGGTCAGTTTAATTTTTTAAAACGAAATTCGGGATTTTCATTAGAACGTTGAAAAAATTGGAAGAAAATCCAGCCGATCACAAACCTTCTATTAAAGTTCATCAACCTGTATGCAGCTGGGGGAAACTTAATTTAACACAGTTTGTATCATTCTGGGAGATCGGACGGAAAAAAATAGACCAACCAATACGGAATATGAAAGGTTTGATCGTGAAATCTGAAAATTAGTTTACAACTACATGCACATGTTTGACGACAAATATCATTTTCGGTTTTAATTCCAATTTACTATATGAGAATATTGATACTGATAAAAGATAATTTATATAGTCCTTCCAAAATATTTCTCCTCCTGTTTCAGGTTGTTTTTCAATTTATTGTCATAAATTTGTTTTTCAGGACAGCGATTAAAGCAAACAAAGCCTCCAGACAAGGACGGGATGGCCTATGGATATATGAACAAACATGTTGTCCAGCGGAAATACGGTTATTATCCGGCTCAATGTGTTGTTATAGTCCATAAACATTCTTGGGACGGCCTCTGATCAAGGAAACTATAGTTCATTTATCGCTCGACAATCAAGTACGATATACTATTACGATACGTATATATGGTGATCCTTCTGGATGGACTGTTTTTAACAATACCGGAACAGTTACCAGACTGACTGAGACAATGACGAGTACTGTACAACCCATCGTCCATTAGTTTTATAGACTTCTGGTACAACACAATTCTTTCTGGCCATCATTTACACGTGTCCGTTTACTTTCAATATCGTTGGTTATGTACTCGGACATCTTTAACGCCTAATACGAGCACGGAGCTTCAGCCAATAAGCAGCATCTGCTAGGGACTCTCCAGTCGAAATTTACACCTAACAACTGAAAATTGCGGGAGAACTGAACACGCTGGAGAGAAAACAAGCTTTGATAATGGCGTGAACGATGTCAGCTGTCGTAACACCGTTCAAGTTGCTCGACTTAGACGTTTTGATCGGCTATCGACATGCAGGTGTAAGACAATCCAGGGAAGAAGTGGTTACGCCCATGAATCGTATATCGTGGCAAACAGGCCCAGGCAGACCCTCTGTTGAGGTTTGATTTGTCTGGATTAGCGCAGATGCCTGGCCATGTGTTATAATTTGTAGCCAGAAGAAAATAGTTGATGAATTTTTTTTTGCCAACCATGCAGATACGTATAAACATCGCATAAACATTGAATCTGGACGAGATGGGATACTGGAAGAGCCACACACATGGATCCATATGGACTCTATACAATACAATGTAACAGTAATGGAAAAGTCGAACTAAAGTTCCATTTTAATTAGTCGTCTGCTCTGGAGCTGTCAAAAAGTTAGCTCTGCATATTTTTATTTTATTTTAAGCGTGTAAGAATCTGAACTGGCTACCATTACTCCGTGATATTGATAATATATAACGCTTAAAATAATGATTATCCTCATATGAAGGCCCAGTATAGTTGTTTCATGTACCGGTACTCAGTCCCATAATGTGATGACATAATGTATTCGTATTAACTCGGACAAAGGTCAATACTGCAGTATACTGTCATAGCGGTGTGTGCGATTTAACATTCGGAAATTTGACTGAGCATGGGATAAAGCGATATACCCAGGACACTGGCCGCCTGTTATTATTTATACGGCAATGATCTTTGTTCGATTGAACACGAATACATTATGACGTCACCCTTCCGGTACATAAAACAACTTAACTGAAGTTTTACATGGGGAGAATTACAACATTATTTCAAGCGTGATCTTATCAATATCACGTAGTAATGTTAGTTATTTTATAGAGTTCAGTTTGTTATATACCATGTACACGCTGCAAAAAAGGAACTATGTAGGCTAGCAGAGTTGACAACTGATTTTTGACAAACTTCAAAGTGGACGACTAATTAAAATGGACAAACTTTAGTTCTCGGTGAGACTTGCCATGAATCTCATGATCGTGTTGATCAGAACATAAGAACTGAATATCAACTGTGGACTTCCAAACAGTTGTCTAGGAACTAGTAACCCGAATATGCCATAACCGAATGTACAATATCCAATATCTAACATCATGCTGAAAATATAATTTCACTGGGTCCAAACACTCAAAAGGTCTTTCGGCGAAAATCTGCTCTCGATGTGTCTGATGTGTAAATCATACGTGTCTCCCGGAGAAAATTACCAAGGGTGGTGTTAAAGATAAGTGAATATTAGTCCGAGCTTCCTATGACCCTTCACGCCAAATGCCAGACAGTCTCTAAAAAATCATCCGTCCTCTGACGTGAAGGATCATAGGAAGCTCAGTAGTATATAATACGCTTTTCACCGCTCATTGACCTCAAAAATTTGCATAATTGAGGAGGAAATGAGGAGGTGACAGCCAATCAGAAGCGAGTAAAATTTGACCTCAGAAATTTGCATATGACGTCACATGTTCTGTGGGGTGGGGTGGTTAAAATGGCGGCTGTGGGGTGGGGTGGTTAAAATGGCGGCTGTGTGGGGTGGGGTGGTTAAAATGGCGGCTGTGTGGGGTGGGGTGGTTAAAATGGCGGCTGTGGGGTGGGGTGGTTAAAATGGCGGTTGTGGGGTGGGGTGGTTAAAATGGCGGCTGTGGGGTGGGGTGGTCAAAATGGCGGACTGTGGGGTGGGGTGGTCAAAATGGCGGCGCAACCCTTATAAAAAAATACCATGGTAAAAGCGTGGTAAAAACCATGGTAAAAACCATGGTGTTTTGTCCCTTTTACCATGGTATTTTTACCATGGTAATTGCGAATACCATGGTTTTTACCATGGTTATTATAAAAAAAACGTGGGTTTTTTTACCATGGTCATCGCTACAAACCATGGTTTTTTTTACCATGGTCATTGAAAAACCTTGGGTTTTTTTACCATGGCTATTGCAAAAACATGGTTTTTTTTACCATGGTCATTGCAAAAAACCATGGTTTTTTTACCATGGTTATTGCAAAAACCATGTTTTTTTTACCAGGGTTATTGCAAAAACCATGGTAAATTTACCGCACCCTGAAAACCATGGTAAATTAACCATACCCTGAAATCCATGGTAAAATTACCATACACTGGAATCCATGGTGAAACTCCCATATCATGAAATCCATGGTAAAAACTGTTCAATGAAACAAATTCATTCACCATGTAGTAGAACGAATTAACCCTTGAAGGAAAATGTCCACACTTGTAAACCTTGATAGAGAATTAAGAGCCGAGAGATTGGTTGTAGTTAAAATCATTTTAATTAATACTATAGAGAAATCATAAAAAAACCCAAAGCAATATTATGAGCACGAACAAGTTGACCGGAAAGAGCAAAGACATTTAGTATATGAAAGAAACATAATATGACATTGTGAGAACATACACATATAAATTGAAACAGAGCACGAATATAATTGAATATAAACAGAGCACGTTGATTGAGTCTTATGGTAGAATTTCAGCAGCCGAACTAAGATTTTCCCTGTCTTCTTCTCATCGTCTTCGCTGCATTGCTCAACTTCTCCCGCATGTAGTGCTTCACACTCGATACTGTTTCTTCCTTGAAGTATAACTGGACTGTTCCTGAAATTTAAAATTAAATGACATGTAGAAACAAGACATATTGTTGAGTTAATTTATACCACACGAAATGTTTTATTTCTTATTTTGTTACTGTTTTATTAATATAAAATTGATAATGTAATATTAATATTGAATTGGTTTACCGGATATGGTCATTTGGTGTGTCCATATGCAATGTTGTAGTTTGTTCACAGAATTATAGGAGTACAAATATATTCTTAACTTAAACACACTCTATGTTTAAAATCGATTTAAATACTCGATTAACACATCGGAAATTAATTAAATATATTCAATATACTCACGTATAATTTCGGCCAACTCATCCTCTGAGCTTGTTGATGGTCTCCTCGTGACTGTCTTCTTGCCCCGTTTACCTCGACCAAGTTCACCTAGGCTCTCACGGATATGATCAATATTCTCGCCATCCAGCAGTCTATCAAGCAGGTCTTCCAGCGGAGCACGTTCATCGAAATGCAAACATTTAAATCAATTAATGGTACTATAAAAATTATATGAACTGAATTCAGGTGCAAATTTGCATATAAAATACATATAGCTTATTTTGAAATACACCACATATTGAAACAGTATGACAGTTACATGATAATAACTGTAAAAAGTAATAACAGATCAGTTTCATGTTTTCCTTACCATCAAATCGCAAAACTTTCGCAGCAACAACAGTCATCTTGCCCTTGCTGTTAGGCCAGCTATCTTCACAAACGGTATCGAAGTCCCACATATCGTTGTTTCTCTCTTCCACTGCGATGTTGACGATGCGAGATGACACTGGAATGTCTAGGGCATTGTCCTCATTGACGAATTCATACAGAGCTAACTTGGATGCCATGGTACTTGGTAGAGAAGTGATTGTGATATACTGAGTTCGAAATCTGGAATTGTGAATAACTTCCATTCTATCAGAAATTATTTTTATAGAGGACTGCAGGATTACAGACCGCATTTTGACGAGTGCGCAGGTGTTTCTGCGCAGATTTGTGGCGGAAGTGTGGCGGGGTTTCCCAGTGGGGGATTCCCCAGTGGGGGGTTGCCAATGACGATCACGTGATCAAGGCATGTCCTGACTTGTTCTGGGTTGTACAGTTCTGCCATACGGAGGATGGGTACTAGTATTTCGCTGACGTCCTAGTAATAAACATAATCTATAGGTGTTGTACCATGTTAATAGGATCAGTCTAGCATCTGTACCACCCTAGGGTCAAGTGTTTATTGTCCCGTGTATCTCCGCAGAAAATCAACAAACAAAATGGCGGCTCCAGGATGGTGTGGGGACGCCCTTGCCACATCACGGCGTCGATCCTAACCACAGCGCCATCTGCACACATTGACGCAAGGGAGACAACTCGTGTGGACCAACCGTGTGGAAATAGCCGTGTTGGAGCTAGGGGAGCCACTAATGGACCAATGGGGTCGAGTGAGGTATCAAAGTGAAGCTTAGGTGAAGGGGCATCTAATGGGCTGGGTGTGGGATTGAAATATCGGCATTGTGCGCATGCGCGGTGGCCCAAGGGTATGGAAATAGCCGTTTTGGAGCTAGGGGAGTTACTACTGGTCCAGTGGGGTCGAGTGAGGTATCAATGTGAAGCCTATGTGAGGGAGCCTCTGATGGGCTGGGTGTGGGGTTGAAGTATCGGCATTCTGCGCATGCGCGGTGGCCGAAGGGTATGGAAATAGCCGTGTTGGAGCTAGGGGAGCCACAAATGGCCCAATGGGATCGAGTGAGGTATCAGAGTGAAGCATTCGTGAAGGGGCATCTAATGGGCTGGGTGTGGGGTTGACATATCGGCATTCTGCGCATGCGCGGTGGCCAAAGGATATGAAAATAGCCGTTTTGGAGCTAGGGGAGCCCCTAATGGTCCAATGGGGTCGAGTGAGGTATCAAAGTGAAGTATTCGTGAAGGGGCATCTGATGGGTTGTGCGGTAGGAATATCATTCTGCGCATGCGCAGACGCAATGCGGAGCTCTCGTCCAATCAGAAGCGAGTATTTCAAATTCGTCACAGAGCTGTCAGCCAATCAGAAGCGAGTATTTTGACCCGGTGCATTATGGGCCATATCCAAGATGGCGGCACGTATGTTCAAGATGGCGGCGCATCCGGTGTCGAAAACTGGCCATTTCGTCGGGATGTGGTCACCTAGTGTCGAAAACTGGACCTTGTATGGGTCCTGCTAGACGTTTTGGAGCTAGGGGAGCCCCTAATGGGCCGATGGAGTTGTATGAGGTATCAAAGTGAAGTATATTTCAAGCATGGGTGAGTGCATGTAAAAAATTTTCTGAAAAAATACGGAACACGGACTTTATCCTAAATTACGCGAAAATGCCTATATGGGGTATGGGGAGTATAGGACCATCCTGGGAAACCTACTTCTCGACATTTGCGGTATAGGTTGTGAGGTCTCGTTTTCTTAGTCTCGTCATGTAGAACATGATAGGAAGTGTCGCGAAGCGAATCGTTGAAATTTTTGAAAAAGTACGATATTGCCCCATATAGTCCCATACTGGGGTATAGGATCAATGTTTGTCCCCCTGGGAAACGTACTTCTATACATTTGCGGTAGGGTTGTGGGGTCTCGTTTTACTCGTCTCGTCATTTAGAACATGATAGGAAGTGTCCGCGTGCGAATCGGTGAAATTTTTGAAAAAAGTCACCGAGCCCCATATAGACCCATACTGGGGTATAGGATCAATGTTTGTCCCCTGGGAAACGTACTTCTATACATTTGCGGTAGGGTTGTGGGGTCTCGTTTTACTCGTCTCGTCATGTAGAACACGATAGGAAGTGTCCCCGTGCGAATCGGTGAAATTTTTGAAAAAGTACGATATAGACCCATATAGACATATATATATAAATATATATTCCCATACTGGGGTATAGGATCAATGTTTGTCCCCCTGGGAAACACACTTCTATACATTTGCGGTAGGGTTGTGGGGTCTCGTTTTACTCGTCTCGTCATTTAGAACACGATAGGAAGTGTTGCGGAGCGAATCGGTGAAATTTTTGAAAAAAAGTCACCAAGGCCTGGGTAGGCCCATAGGCCTATACTGCATGGCTATGGGTGTATAGGGCCATACAGGGTGGACATGTTGGAGTCTAGGTGAGTCCCTAATGGTCCAATGGGGTCGAGTGAGGTCTTATTTTGAAGCTCTCGTGGAGGAGCACTTGACTACACTAATGGTTCGTCCGTGTTCAATAGTCTGCGCATGCGCAGACTGGCCCGTATTATAGAAAGTAGGCATTTTGGGGGTATGTGGGTGTGTGTTTGGGTTAGAGATGGGCTATTCACGGTTCGAATGGGTCGTGTGAGGTATCAATGTGAAGCTTGTGTGGGGTAGAGTCAGAATGGCGTGTTTTTAAATGCATGTCGCGTCAATCTGCGCATGCGCAGTCTGGCCGTAGTAGAGAAATCAGGCATTTTGGGGGGTATGTGGATGTGTGTTTGGGGTAGAGATGGACCGCTATGGGTCCGAATAGGTCGTGGAAGGTGTCAAAGTGAAGCTTGTGTGGGTTAGAGTCAGAATGGTGTGTTTTTTAGTGCATGTCGCGTTAATCTGCGCATGCGCAGTTGGTTGTAGTAAGTAAAGTGACCATTTTGGGGCAGTGCAGGTAGGTATTTGGAATAGAGAGGGACCATCCTTGGTCCGAATGCGTCGTGTAAGGTGTCATCTTGTAGCTCTCGGGGTGTAGATCCCGATTTAAGGGCTGCTCACGTCATCTGTGACGTAATCAGTACGAGTAGTAGCGAAAGTGGACATTTTGGGGCAGTGAAAGGAAGGTATTTGGTGTAGAGATGGACCATCCTTGGTCCGAATGCGTCGTGGGAAGTGTCATTTTGTAGCTCTCGGGGTGGAAACCCCGATTTGGGGGATGTCCGCGTCATCTGTGACGTCATCAGTGACGTCATCATTACGAGTAGTAGCGAAAGTGTGCAATTTGGGGCAATGAAGGAAGGTATTTGGGGTAGAGATGGACCATCCTTGGTCCGAATGCGTCGTGTGGGGTGTTATTTTGTTGCTCTCGGCGTGCAGACCTCGATTTGAGGGCTGTCCACAGCATCTGTGACGTCATTGGTGACGTCATCAGTAGGAGTAGTAGCGAAAGTGTGCATTTTGGGGCAGTGAAGGAAGGTATTTGGGGTAGAGATGCTTCATCCTCAGTCCGAATGCGTCGTGTGGGGTGTCATCTTGTAGTTCTCGGCGTGCAGACCTCGATTTGAGGGCTGTCCACAGCATCTGTGACGTCATTGGTGACGTCATCAGTAGGAGTAGTAGCGAAAGTGGGCATTTTGGGGCAGTGAAGGATGGTATTTGGTGTAGAGATGGACCATCCTTGGTCCGAATGCGTCGTGTGAGGTGTCATCTTGTAGCAACGATCACCAACGCCATTCTTAATGCTTCAACGCCCAGGTGAAATAGCTCAGAAGCTCTGATATTCCATGGAATTGTCACTAATTCTTCAAAATGCAGTGACGCCCGTCGTTACACCTTAACACTCTAACATAACACCATGATATAGACCGGACAGAGAACAACAACAGCAACAACAACAATGATCACACATGAGAGAACAACAACAACAAGAAGTTTTTTTTCATATAGTTTATTCTCCCCAATGTTACATCATACCCACGTTGGGGGAGCCGCGTTGGGTATATTTACAATTCAAGAATATTCTTGTCCAATCAGAGGCCACCATTTGCATCTGTCATATTCGTTCCTGTCCGTTAGATGTATTCTCGGCTACTCTTGTCCAATCAGAAGTCGCCATTTCAGAAAGTTCCATCTTCGGCCATGTTCGCTCTGAACCGTTTGTTCTAATCGTCATCGGACAGGCCAGGATACCGTTGAGGAAACATATCCTCAGATAGTTGTTTGCGCATTCTGAGTATCTATCAGTGCATGGGTGAATACTTTCATCCGATGGGGGTGGTGGGTCAGTTTAACCACGAAGAACGTAACATTGGTGACCCTCTCCACTATCCACTTGGTGTTGGGACGCTGTTCATAGGCCCATTCTAAGGGATCCACAGTGTCCAGTTGGGCCAGCATCGTCTCTAGCGACGCCCGATTGGTGATTGTGAAAGGATGGTCGTACACTGGGTTGATGGCACTGGAATAGAAATAGCACAATTCACGCGTCATCTTATGGCATAAGATGTACCCAAATGCTACATTTAATGTGAAGGACGTAGGTTGGTCATTGAAGATGGCTTCCACGTAGCTGCGTAGACGGGCGAGGTCGGTCAGTCGGAAATTGTACAAGTCCAATATAGGGCGATGACGGTGGAAGCAGTGTCGGATCATGGACCAATGGCGTCGATACATCTCACTCACTGGATGATCTTCGGGTAAGAGATCGCTGGGAACATCCACCGCATCTTCCAGAAAATGTTCGTTGTTGTCAGGCGTATGACTGGAAACAGTGATGCTAGGGACCGGCTGGATATCTAGGCTCTTCTGAGCTGTGGGTATAGGCGGGCTCTCCGTGATCGCATCACCAGTGGCATTCTCCTCCCCGGGTTCATCTTCAGTGGATCTGTCCCTCCTGGGTACCTCTTTAGTGGAAAGTTGTCCCTCATGCCGTGGTGATGCACCATGAATCAAACGCTCATGCCGTTTTAACTGACTGGGTCGTTTGAAGAGTTGACCACATTCTTCGCATGGACGCTTGGATGGCCCATGAATTGAACGTTCATGGCGCTGTAAATGATCTGGGCGCTGAAACGACAGTGTAGGCCTACATATCGTACAGCTATACCGGGCGGTTCCATCGTGCTTGGTAGCCTCATGGCGGCGCAAGTCGTGCCGGCGAGTGAATGATTTCGAGCACGTAGTACAAGTGAGCATCTTGGTGGTTGACAGAGTGTCTGATGAAACGGCCAGGCCGTTTCCTTTTTATAGCAAGCTAGCTGTTGATCTATTTTTAGCACAATCAGTTCTAAACTAGGGGAAAACCCCTATCACCTCTAGCCAAAAGGGCTAATATCGGTCCCCGGGCTTATTGGGATCTGCCTATCAAGTCAATGGGGTGATGTGAATAACAACAAGTTCAGCAATGTTCATACAGTTTATTATCCCCAATGTTACATCATACCCAGGCTGGGGGAGCCGCCCTGGGTATGTTTAGTATGTTCGCATTCGAAATATCAAACACCGTGTTTTATTATTCACCCGATGGGTTGATTGGTCGTCTTGGTCACGAAAACGTAACATTGGTCACCCTCTTTACCACCCATTGTGTGTTGGGTCGTTGTTGTTGGGCCCATCTCAACGCATCCAATTGTTCCACTTGGTCCAGCATCATCTCTAGTGACCTCCGGTTAATGATGGTAAACGGTTGGTCGTACACTGGGTTGAAGGCACTGGAATAGAAATAGCGCAATTCACCCGTCATCTTATGGCATAAGATGTACCCAAATGCTACATTTAATGTGAAGGCCGTAGGTTGGTCATTGAAGATGGTTTCCACGTAGCTGCGTAGACGGGTGAGGTTGGTCAGTGGGAAATTGTAGATATCTTGAATAGGGCGATGACGGTGGAAACAGTGCCGTGTCATGGACCAATGGCGCCGAGAGATGTCACTCTCTGGATGATCTTCGGGTAAGAGATCGCTAGGAACATTTATGGGCTCGTCCAGAAAATGTTCGATGTATGACGTATGACTCGAAACCGTAACGGTGGGGTCCGGCCGGAAATCCAGGCTCTTCCCAACTGTAGGTATAGGCGGGCTCTCCGTCATCGCATCACCAGTGGCGTTCGTCTTCCCGGGCTTATCTTCAGTGGGTCTGACCTTCCGCGGCTCCTCTTCAGTAGGAAGTTGTCGCCAAAATCGTGGTGACGGACCATGGATCAAACGCTGATGCCGTTTTAACTGACTGCGTCGTTTGAAGAGTTGACCACAATCCTTACATTGTTCCGTCGCGTCCTCGTGGAATGAACGTTCGTGGCGCAGTAAAGCATCTTCCCGATTAAATGACCGTGCGCAGGTTATACAAGTATACAGTCCATCGTTGTGGGTGGAGGTCTCGTGGCGCTTCGGAGCTCTTGGAGCTCCGGAGCTCATGGAGCTCCGGAGGTCACTTCCGCTTCCGTTCACGTGACCGGAACTGACCTTTGACCCCGGCGCGCAAAGGTTTCCACCGCGGTGGAAACCTTTACACCGCGCGCGCCGCCAAGAGCTCCGAAGCGCCGAGTTCCAAGAGCATCCGAAATGCGGACGTACATCCAGCAACGAGACGCCTTTACTTTCTTTTACCCGAAACGGAAAGTCCTGGCCGATGGTGTGAGCACTACTTACTTGGACTTGTGAAAAAATGTCGAACACACTATATAACTGTTGATACACGAGTTAAAAACTGTAAACAGTCAGGCGCCGGTATTAAGTGCTGGTCGGCGAAGAGCTGGCGTAGGTTCGAATCCTACTCCTGACAGAATTTTTTTTGTACCTTATACATACCACTACTATTCTATTTGTACATACCACCTGTATTCTATTTGTACATAGTGTATACTCCTTCACTGCTAAAAAATTCCCACTTTCGCTACTACTCGTACTGATGACGTCACCAATGACGTCACAGATGCTGTGGCTATCCCTAAAATTGGGGTCTACACCCCGAGAGCTACAACATGACACCTCCCATGACGCATTCGGACCAAGGATGGTCCATCTCTACACCAAATACCATCCTTCACTGCCCTGTGACCTCGCAGAAGTCATATGCAAATGTCACTTCCGAGCTCTGAGCTCCACAGGCTTTGAGGTGCCCAAAGAGACACGGAGGTTACCGAAGATGTCACGGCTCGGCTCTCGACTTGGGGATAGTTGAACTGAGTGTGCTAAAAATAGATCACCAGCTAGCGTGCTATAAAAGGGAAGCGGCCTTGCCATTTCATCAGACACTCTATCAATCACCAAGATGTTCACTTGCACAACTTGCCAGAAGCAGTTTACTCGTCTAGATAATTTACGACGCCACGAGGCCTCCACCCACAACGATGCACGGTATACTTGTATAACCTGTGCACGGTCATTTAATCGGGAGGATCAGTTACTGCGCCACGAACGTTCATTCCACGAGGGCGCGACGGAACAATGTAAGGATTGTGGTCAACTCTTCAAACGACGCGGTCAGTTAAGGCGGCATCAGCGTTTGATTCATGTCCCGTCTCCACGGTTTTGGCGACAACTTCCTACTGAAGAGGAGCCGCGGAAGGTCAGACCCAGTGAAGATAAGCCCGGGGAGACGAACGCCACTGGTGATGCGATGACGGAGAGCCCGCCTATATCCACAGTTGGGAAGAGCCTGGATTTCCAACCGGATCCCACCGTTACGGTTTCGAGTCATATGTCATACATCGAACATTTTATGGACGAGCCCATAAATGTTCCTAGCGATCTCTTACCCGAATATCATCCAGAGAGTGACATCTCTCGGCGCCATTGGACCATGACACGGCACTGTTTCCACCGTCATCGCTTTCCCACTGACCAAGCTCACCCGTCTACGCAGCTACGTGGAAACCATCTTCAATGACCAACCTACGGCCTTCACATTAAATGTAGCATTTGGGTACATCTTATGCCATAAGATGACGGGTGAATTGCGCTATTTCTATTCCAGTGCCATCCACCCAGTGTACGACCAACCGTTTACCATCATTAACCGGAGGTCACTAGAGATGATGCTGGACCAAGTGGAACAATTGGATGTCTTGGGATGGGCCCAACAACAACGACCCAACACCAAGTGGACAGTGAAGAGGGTGACCAATGTTACGTTTTTCCTTATCAAGCTGATCCACCACTGCCATCGGTTGAATGCGTCACTCGTGCACTGATGAATACCATAACATGTCGTACATACTCTCTATGTCTACATGCTGATCATTGACTTGAGCTCAGTAAACACTTGTACCTAATGTGACGGTGCGTTAAATAATAAAACATGGTGTTTGATATTTCAATTTGTTTTGCTGTGAACATACTAAACATACCCAGGGCGGCTCCCCCAGCCTGGGTATGATGTAACATTGGGGATAATAAACTGTATGAACATTGCTGAACTTGTTGTTATTCACATCACCCCATTGACTTGATAGGCAGGTCCCAATAAGCCCGGGGACCAATATTAGTCCTTTTGGCCAGAGGTGATAGGGGTTTTCCCCTATTTTAGGGGTAAAGTGGTCGATACTTCATGTTAGGAAGCACGAGAAATCTCTAGGACCATACTTTTCTGAAGCGGTGGAATGAAGACGGCACTTTAGGTATAATACTTTCTCACAGCGGTAGATTGAAGTATCATCAGCGGTGAAATGAAGACGGTAGTTTCAATATTATACTTTTGCTCAGCGATAGATACGGCACTTTGGATAGTATTATTAGTTAGCGGCAGATTGAGACGGCGGTTTGA
This sequence comes from Hanleya hanleyi, assembly GCA_036873755.1. NCBI lineage: Eukaryota > Metazoa > Mollusca > Polyplacophora > Lepidopleurida > Hanleyidae > Hanleya > Hanleya hanleyi. The sequence continues at coordinate 1,243 of JAVTVY010037322.1, read as the reverse complement.
TAGCGTTCTCCTTTTCCTCAGCGGTGGAATGGAGACGGTGGTTTGAATAGTCTCCCTTGCTTTGAAGCACTTTTTCCTAAGCGGTGGAATGGAGACGGTGGTTTGAATCATCTCCCTTCCTCTGAAGCAGTTTTTCCTAAGCGGTGGAATGAAGACGGTAGTTTGAATATTATATTTTTGCTCAGCGGTAGATACGGCACTTTGGATAGTATTATTAGTTAGCGGCAGATTGAGACGGCGGTTTGATAGCCTCCTCCTTTTCCTCAGCGGTGGAATGGAGACGGTGGATTGAATCGTCTCCCTTGCTTTGAAGCACTTTTTCCTCGGGGGTGGAATGAAGACGGTAGTTTGAATGTTATACTTTTGCTCAGCGGTAGATACGGCACTTTGGATAGTATTATTAGTTAGCGGCAGATTAAGACGGTGGTTTGATAGCCTTCTCCTTTTCCTCAGCGGTGGAATGGAGACGGTGGATTGAATCGTCTCCCTTGTTTTGAAGCAGTTTTTCCTCAGCGGTGGAATGAAGACGGTAGTTTGAATGTTATACTTTTGCTCAGCGGTAGATACGGCACTTTGGATAATATTATTAGTTAGCGGCAGATTGAGACGGCGGTTTGATAGCCTCCTCCTTTTCCTCAGCGGTGGAATGGAGACGGTGGATTGAATCGTCTCCCTTGCTTTGAAGCACTTTTTCCTCAGGGGTGGAATGAAGACGGTAGTTTGAATGTTATACTTTTGCTCAGCGGTAGATACGGCACTTTGGATAGTATTATTAGTTAGCGGCAGATTAAGACGGTGGTTTGATAGCCTTCTCCTTTTCCTCAGCGGTGGAATGGAGACGGTGGATTGAATCGTCTCCCTTGCTTTGAAGCAGTTTTTCCTCAGCGGTGGAATGAAGCCGGTAGTTTGAATATTATACTTTTGCTCAGCGGTAGATACGGCACTTTGGATAGTATTATTAGTTAGCGGCAGATTGAGACGGCGGTTTGATAGCCTCCTCCTTTTCCTCAGCGGTGGAATGGAGACGGTGGTTTGAATAGTCTCCCATGGTTTGAAGCACTTTTTCCTAAGCGGTGGAATGAAGACGGTAGTTTGAATGTTATACTTTTGCTCAGCGGTAGATACGGCACTTTGGATAGTATTATTAGTTAGCGGCAGATTAAGACGGCGGTTTGATAGCCTTCTCCTTTTCCTCAGCGGTGCAATGGAGACGGTGGATTGAATCGTCTCCCTTGCTTTGAAG
>JAVTVY010037321.1:0-16087 GCA_036873755.1 Hanleya hanleyi | reverse complement strand
TTACGTTGATATGTCAGAACCATACCCTATCAACAATATCAAATTGTCTCAATCGTTAGATGGTACGTTTATTTAACTAGCTGACGTGTTTTTGAGAACGGGATAATTCTAAATCGACAATTACATCCATTAGAAGCCGAATCTAGAAACCTTTCTTAGAAAAACTACATCAAATATGCATTTTATCTAATTAATCAAGAATATACCTACGATCGTTATGTAAAACGAGGTTGCCTTTTAATGGCAAGATGATATTTATATGTGAAAAGGAAGAATTTTGATGATTTTAAGACGCATGAATATGACCTGTGTGGAAGTGGTGATACAACATACGGCGGAGTGAGATCTGACTACCGCCGGAGTCAATAATAATATGATACAATTACCGCCGGAGTACCACTGTCTCTTCTTGGCCGAGCTAAATGAATGTACTGTCCTCCCTCAATACTGAATCCATCGAACGAATGAAAAAGATACTATTTTAAAGCGAAATCCACTGAGTTAAACACACCATTTACACTGCGAAAAATATTGTGTTGTTTTAACACAATTTTGTGCTAAAATGGATACAACACAAAATGTTTTGTGTTGAAATCAACATGGTTTTGTGTTTAACTTAATATATCAACACAAAATTGTGTTGAGTTCAATACAAATTAGTGTTCATTCTTACACAATTTGTGTTATTTTCAACACAATTTTGGTGCTAAAATGGCTTCAACACAATTTTTTCTCGCAGTGTATGGTCTGAGATCTAAATCTGGCTTGAACCACAATCTTTAGGCCCAATAAAAGGACGTTCCACACCCAAAGAAATCATCATCAGAATTTCACCAAATTTTGCACGGATGTACCTTGGAAATATACAAATTCATTTCAAGAAAAAAATTACTAAGTCATCGAACTCACTTTCAAGCTCATGAAGCCACCTATGGGGCGTTTTTGTCTAATTTGTAAAAAAAAAATGATGAAATTTAAATTGTACGAGTTTGCTCCAAAAATTGTCACACACCACCGAATATCAATGTGCGCTGCTCATGTTCACGTGGTCTTTGTCTTTCAGACTGGACCATTTCCATCTGAATTCAATGATAATTTGCTCATGGAATTGTCGGACTGTTAAAGCCTATAGCTAATTATTCCCATCCAATAATGGGGTCACCGAACTCGTTTGACTTCTAACATCGTTTGACGCAGATTTCCTCTAAAAGTGGCCGGAAATCAATTGACGTTGCTATGGCGTGTGCTGTTATCGGCGTGATCGAAGGGAGACTACCTAATGCAACGTCATTTGGCATTCGCGCTATAAATACATGCGCGACGTTGTGCGCATCAGCAAAGGTTGGGAAAGTTAAACACACAACTCCTCGTCATTTATGGTATGAGGCCTAAATCTCGCTTGAACCACAATAGTTGAGCCCTATCATCGCCTGGATTCGTTCTAAACATAAGGCCTACCAAAGAAAGCCAGTCATAAATCAATGAGACTAAACTCGCACACGCTATACGCTGACCATATGTTGACGTCAGGCCGCTGTCCAGCATATTCACTTTCGTCCAATCAGACACAACCGTAGGTGTTCAGCCGACTGTGACTCCGCCAAAAAGCTGAATTTCGCTCTCTTTCAAAAGTGTTTTGACGTAAATTCTCATATTTATTCACAAATACAATTACATGAATTTTTCAGGTAAACATTTGTCTTTCTGGTGAGGGGTAAATAAATGTTTCATTGGTAATGCAAGAGGGTGAAATCAATCGGTTTTTGTAGACCTATGCTGTTGGTCAAGGCATTCTCCCATTCTTTTAACATGGAGAAGGGATTCACACTACTACTTCGGTTAAATCGAATTTAGATCCGCCAAATAAAATCATAAATTACATTAATTTGTAGCATAGGGAAGGTGATATATTGCAGAAACTTTGTAGGGGTAAATACGTTTGGGGGAACCTATATTTATTCAGATATAGCAGTTTATAATCGGACCTCCCATCTCGAACAATGCTAAATTTGGACCGGTTGGAGAGCCGTACGTGAGCCGGAATGTCAGTGCGTGTGCACGCCACGCCCGCGTCTGGGTTTCTTGCACATGCCGTGGTTATTTTCAGTCATTATGTTATTATTGTCTCGTCACATTGTTCGCATCACTGCTTTGATCTTCATCATAGTGTAACGCTAACCTAGTGAGTTGCTACCTAGCTTTATTACCTAATTTTTCCATAAATCGTGTAGTTTAAACAACTCAATAAACTCAGAAATTTTTATCTATTACGGTACTTCTTGTTCAGAAACGTTTATTGGTGCTTTAAGGATAGCCGTCCCTTTAGAGGCAGTTTTTGCACCCCCATGACCACTTGTCGTCGGTATCAATAAATATACAACATAACCATAATAAACTATATATTTTATGAAAGTATACATCGTAGGGATTCCAACTATATGATTTGTATAATTGACGCTGCTACTGTGTAGAAAATATTTCAATTTTAACAAATTAAAATGAAAACAGTAGCGTCCATTTTTCAATTGAAATTTCATGAAAACTGTTGGTTTTGTTTCAACTTTGATGGTATACCTTGGTAGGAGACAATTCGAACTAGTAAACTTTATCTCATCTTTTTTTAATTTTTGCCTGGTTTTGTTTTTATAACTATTTTACTAAAATAAATTGAAAAAAATGTACTTTTTTATGGTCGTTTGTCTTAAAAGTTAGATAATTAAAAAACGAAGCTGACCGTACAAAAAGTGAGATAAGGTTTTCTAGATCACCTTATAAGTAACAAGCATGCCAAATTTCAAAAGCGTAGTATGGATACTTTTCGAGAAATAAACGTTTGAATTTCGGATTTTGTACAAAAATGAAAGGCTAGAAATCGGGCAAAATGTGTCCAGCTATACAACTGATGAATTAATCCCTATTTTTTGCTTGAATTCTATTGTCAAATACATTTTTAATCTGTCTAATGAGACCTACTCGAATTCCTGTTTATTCTGGATAACTATTACACTAAGTTTTTTTCATCAAGTCGGTTTAAAGTCCAATTTAAACTTTAAAAACCTGCTAAAACTTGTTCACACCTGTGTGAACTTGTTCACACCTGTGTGGATTACTTCACGGCGGGTGTCTGAGTGAAGTGTCACTGTCATAACTAGAAACAAAAATAAGGATGTTTGTATGGTTTTGATCAGAAGGGGGTACATTAATGTAAATAAGTAGGACTAATAGATAATTAGCTTACCATAATACTGCGGAAATGAGTTTTGGAAAGGGAAATTTAACAGACAAAAAGAATAGTAGAGCCAAGCCCAAGCTAAGGCAATCTGTTTAATTGTTCCAGGGCCTCGGAAACTAAATTTTCAATCCTAATATTAAAGCACTTCTATTTATAATTTTTATCTCATTTTTTCACCAAATGTTAGAGGAAGTAGTGAATATTTGAATGAAGTAATAAAAAAGTGACAAATTTTGACGCTCTAAGGGGATAGCTATCCTTAAATAAATGCTCTCAAAAGTGTTTGAGGGTTATCCGATACCTAGACTGTATCTGACGGATACACATTCGCAACATTCTCACGGCGTCAGATACTGTCAGAAATATCGCTGTTTCATCGACAGTTTAGGGGGTGATAAACTGCTGATGAGAACACCTAGGCCAATACACGAGTTGGCACGATGGAGCGTAAATGTCGAGGATAAAATTAGTGATGATCATGGCTATTTCTGCATGGTTAACATATAATAAAGTGGCCTGATCGTGTACATACACACACGCATAGAGATTAGATCCTCCGGCGGTAATCATATCTTCGAGACATGCTCCTCCGGCGGTATTTGTATCATATACGAACATGCATCAGCTAGAAAAACTAACAGTGACCGAAGTAGATTGAACTATTTGAAACTACAAGCTATCAGCCTGCTGTTAAGGAACTACTCTTCATATATCTATAACTTATTTGGCGGATGATACCCAAATAGATGATTTTTTAAGCATCTAATCACTGTTATGTTGCAATATAGCTCTTAATGTCAGATAAAATGAATTGTAATTAAAAAATAATACAAGGACGAGTTGAAAATTTCACACGAATTGCTAACACGTCCCCTTGAGAACATTTTCTCATTACATTATCGAGTACTAAATACGTGAAAACTACCAAAAAATGAAAAATCTGAACTTACTTAGCTTCTCAAATTTGAAATTTCCCTCCGGCGGAAGTTGGAGCAGCCGTTTGGTATGCAGGGTGTGTGGTCGAGCGTTCATAAGACCATCTCAACTATCCGCGTTGAACTGAAAAAACCCCATTAGCCCTAGGCCAAGCTAGCTTTCCATCAGAATCATCGGGACTAAATATTTTGCTATATCATGTGCATATTGCGACGATTTTAATCAACACCACAAAATGTTATTACAGAAACTTATCAAACACTGCTACTGCACAAAACGCCTCCATTCAAATTTTTCTCAAATTCTGTGATAAATATCGCACACTGATGGCTACATACGATAATAACGTGCAATTACAAGCGTCTAGTCCGTCATTCATAATTCAGGGATTAAGACCTTTGGCGATACGTTTCGTAACTTAAGTCTATTCCGCCTAACCTGGGGCCAGGAGCCGTTTGAATATCATGTGTTTTACATCTCCATGGTATTCAATTGAACAGTCACAATCAAAATCAGTAATTAGGATTTTATGTAAAGAACATTTGTTGACCGCTCTTGTAGGAAAGCACTGGGGAGAGATCCTGTGGGATCACCAGGACAACCTACACTGAGCTGAGTCAACAGTCCCGAAGGAACACCGGTACTGGGATCAGCAGGAAAATCCACACTGAACTAATCAAGCTCTTTAACAAACACGAATATTGGGCCAAGCGACCGTACGTTTCTGGAGGAATGTGATTACTAGGCCATGCAATCATTGCTGTATGATCTTCAACACGTGCGGTGATGGTCAGAATGTCATAGATTGCCGAATGGTCCTGAAAATTTCGAATAACGAGAGTGACTACCATTCCCGCAAAAACAGGCACTCTCAAGCCTCCACATCTTCACATTGTAAGTTAAATACTACACCTACGTTCGTGTAGTGTTCGGCTTGGTTATGCGAAGATGAAGCCTCCAGGGCAGTAAAAGTGGTATTCCCTATACTAAGGATGTATCAGAACTAAACGCATCCGTGAGTCTCCAAGCAGTAGAAGGACGACGTTCATGACCTTTGTGCTTTGATTCACTTCTTTGTCTGCGCCTCAAAGGAGAGGAGGTACATCCTAGCCAGCTCACGCAATGTAAACCCAGGCGTCAGATTTGACTTTCATTATGTAGCCGTCTTCCATAAGATGTCGATGAAAACGCGAAATAAATATTCATCGAAATATTTTTGGAATTTTCTGCAGTCCCTACACCATTTCCAAGACACCACAGTAGCTAAACTGCAGTGACCGTGTGTTAGTTCGTTGGCAACAGATTCCGGAATTTTAGAGCTCGGAAGAAATGGACGAAGGGTTGCCATGACTTGTTGTTCCCACAGACGTTTAACATGTCTACAAATTTGAACAAAAATGCAAATTCTTCAGCCTTCCAAAGGAGCAAGCAACATACATGAGACATTCCTCGACCTAACACGCTGTGCATAGCAAAACCCACAACGTATAGGGACTATTCTATTAGAGGTTTGAGGGATCTGTTCGATGTCACCAGGACGAACTATCGCTGGGGCAAATCCTGGAAATCCAGAGCTTTCGTTGGAATATTTCTTTAGTGGTGGTGTGATGGATAAGAATGTCCTGGTGATTAGTGCCCCTTATCATATCCTTTTCTATTGCAACCAAGGACGGACACCGGATAAAAATTGATATTTATATATCTTGGATCCTGCTTTCCATCATCTACAGCAGGGTTTTGGCGTTTGTGTTGTTAAAGTGCTTATAGTTTCACATAGCTGGATTGATAGGACCCGAACACTCTTAGCCACCCGACGTTCTTAGCCTCCACTGTGACATGGGCACCTCTTGTCTGCACACAATCTGACAACCAATGGCGGATTATCGCACGACGTCGGTGCAAGATAAACATCCGAAGCAAGTGTTCCAAAAGAAAGTTTCTTCTACGACAAACACCATCGCTACCACCCAGCTGTACTCTACTTCACCCGCTTAGGTAACCTGAAGATATATATCTGAAAGCTGACAAATATTTTCCTTTGTGTCCGGACAAAGTTTTTGCACAGGCCCATCAATAACTGATGGCGAAACGACAGATGCGTACTTTAAATTTGAAAAATGTGACAATTCCAGTCAAGGTCAGAAAAAATTATTACAGAAACTGGTTGGACACATTCAAAATTTCTGAAGTTTGGGGATGAATATCACACACCAATCGAAAAAGATCGAAAAATTTCAGCCTACCCCTGGGACAGGGACTGTATGAAGACCTTTGTTCTTCAAGGTGATCATATAAAGTCACAATCAAAGCGTGACTGAAGTATTCATTTTTTACTATTACATGAACTAATCAATGATAAACTCCAATGATTGAATGGAAAACCATTCAATGGTAAATACATTAGTATCTTTAAATTCACAAACTTAGTCTTATTGTGCCACCCAATAACATACACGTTTTAATGGATTTGAATTTTGTAAAACAAGCACAACCCATTGCATCAGCACTTCTTCTGAGAAAGTATACTTTCCACACCCGACCTTGTCTCCGGTTATTGAAAAATACTGCAAGCTGCTCCAATTTATTACCTGTGTATGGTAGGATTCTGCTGGTGGAATGTTATTCCTCGAGGCCCGGTGGTTTCGGTGGGAAATTTAAGCCGTACGACGTCGGACATAACAGGTTAGTTTTTCTAGATTTCTTGCATTTACAAGGTTACCCCATGTTAAGGCGTTTACTCCATCAGACATCCATGAGGCTCATCCATTAACATCAGATGAGTTGTTTGAGCTGATCTGTCATCACAGCTCCCGAGCTAACGTATCTAATTCCGCTTAAGGACTCGTGGCCCCGGTAGCACCTGATATTAGACACCCTCGTTTATTCTGTCTCATTCCATCACAACCACTCCACATACATATATATGTTTTATATGATTGGAAAGATCACGATTCCGGCGTTCCGAATAAAGTAAAAATTTAATTCTTACGTTTATTTCAACTGTTGTGTTGCAGTTAGAAAACAGTTATTTAAAAAAAATAATGTCTTTTTTATATCGCTATAATTCCACCTAGTATTTTACAAGTAACGAGTCCGATTTTGCATGGTGATAATAAACCTTTCAAACCAAACGATTGTGTCTCATTTTTTTTTAAACTCTTAGAAAAAGTTTGAGAGCATTGTAAAGTTTATTTTTTGAAACAAAATGAATGTCTATTTCAAGTTCCAATAACTTCGAAACAAGGCAACATTTTGAAAAACTGAGACAAAATCGTTCGGACTGTAGTGTATATATTATGCTCCCCAAAAATTGACATAATCGGATGATAAATAGAGAAGTTATTAGCAAGTTTGTATGTACCTGCCGTGTAAAAAAATATGTCGGCTATAGAGCGTAAACAAAAATAATCTACTTTTCAGATGATAATCTGTAATTATTGTCCGCTACTTCATGATAATGACACAATATTCTCACACAACATATAGGGATTATAGACCAAACGTTCTTTAATCACTTTGGAACAATATATTTTGAGAAAGTGTAGAAAACCAGTCACGAAGATGAATTTTTATGCTGGAATATGCCCCGTTGATCAGTTTTCACGCCTTCCGAAATCCCTCACCGGGATTGATTGAGTAGACGTCGACCGCCATGCAATTAGCATTCTATAGAAGGTTTACAGAGATGTGATTTGCGGCAATTGGACATTCATGGATTTAATTGCCAACTGAAAAAGGTCTAGCTCAAGGAAAGAAGAAAACAGGAACTGATCAGTCTACAGACCTCAAACGGGGAAAACTGGTGCGGAAGTCACAGCATGCAGGCGGTAACACCGACTGTGAGTAATGAGCACTAATCCCCACAGCGCAGAGTTCTTCCACAGACAGTGAATTGTTTAGAGCTAAAATTTCACGTTTGCAAACATTTTTTAAGGAAAATAACAGAAACACTTGACAGGTTTATTTTTCAACTTTTGAAATATGCAAAGAAAAAAATATCGATAGTTTGAGCCTATTCCCCGGGCCTCGAGTCCTTAAGCCGGCGCTAGGGCCCATGTGGATACTTCATAATCTTCACATGAACATCTGCAATAATAGCGCGGCTGAGATCCTAAGGCTACGTCCGAGAATCCACCGTATTCTCGGGTCTGAATGTTATGTGTCGACGAATACTTCCTGTAGAGTCATATGGTTGCTTTTTAGTCACCAGACGTCTATTTTTCCCACCTCTCCAATAATATCGGACCATGACACTCTTGTAGTGACAAGTAGCATTCGAAGACGAATACAAAGCCGCTTTCATAGCTCCGCATGATGGTTTACATCCCTTTAGAAATATGCCATTTTGCCCTAATAATTACTTAAAACGCAGCATATAAAGGTGATGCTCTGAAGAGGTTCTTGAACCCGATGAGAGTTTTTCTTGCGTTGTTCCTGAGACATCTGTTTGCTCAATCTGGAAAATATAGTCATGTTCTCAAATTGTTTCGATGAGCACTTAGAACAACTGTTGTCGAGAATCTAATCCTGAACCGTTCAGTTGTCATCTGATCTGGACCCATAAAAGTCGTTACTCGCTATAATCAAGCTCGAAACGCCCATGCGGTTCGTAGTTGTTTAGGCTCAGGTGGCTGTTTATCCGCAAAAATAATCTCCTCACAAACTTGACAGAGGATGCCACGCCTTTTGTCTGGGGTAGCGTGCATGTGTGCGTTTGCTTTCCAGTATAAATAAAGGCACGGGCGTCAGAACCAAGTCTGTCTGTCCCAGCTTTCAGTCTACCCTTTCACCCAAACATTGAATCCTGCTTTTATTAGCGGTGTGCTTTCTCGTGTATAACACGACAAGGAGCGGATACTCGCTTATGTATCCGGGTCTATAAATCTTGCGGAGAAGAATTATCCAACTGTATATCGCGAAAGGCACGCCCTTTCCTTCTTTTGACCGATCACAAACTCAAGTATACCTCGCGAAAACACAATAACATCAACTCCAGATTAACAAGATGGAGCTTGGATATTGGAGAGCCCAAACCTACGACCCCTTTCCATCAAGTGGATGCAGTCAACCGTTCCACTTAATCTCGATGGATTTCCAAGGCCCACTCCCAACTTTGGAAAATACATCCTCATTCTCCAGTGTAATTTACGAAGGACGTGGACGGATACATTCTGGCCAATGATCAAGCCACTACTGTGGCGAATGTCCTAGTGGAATGTGGGTGTTTATAAAACGAAGACCGAAGACCGAAGACCCAAAAACGAAGACCTTTCCCCAAAAGAGCCCCTCAAGTGGGTCTTCCATCTTCGGTCTTCGTTTTATCAATGGCCCTATCAAAATACATGGGCGTTTATAAAACGAAGACCCTGACATTTTTCGGCCGGGGTAGGGCTGAGAGGGCCCGGGGATGAGGGGATGCAGTAATCAAGGTCCGCCGGGAAATTTGGTCCGCTTTTAATGCCCAGACCGGGCGATAATTCTCGATCGATTATAACTCGATAATAACGTCCGCCCTGGGCATTGCTGCATACAGGGTCTTCCATCTTCGGTCTTCGTTTTATCAATGGCCCTATCAAAATACATGGGCGTTTATAAAACGAAGACCCTGACATTTTTCGGCCGGGGTAGGGCTGAGAGGGCCCGGGGGTGAGGGGATGCAGTAATCAAGGTCCGCCGGGAAATTTGGTCCGCTTTTAATGCCCAGACCGGGCGATAATTCCCGATCGATTATAACTCGATAATAACGTCCGCCCTGGGCATTGCTGCATACAGGGTCTTCCATCTTCGGTCTTCGTTTTATCAATGGCCCTATCAAAACACATGGGCGTTTATGAAACGAAGATCCTGTCATTTTTCCGCCGGAGTAGGGCTGTGAGGGCCCAGGGATGAGGGGATGCAGTAATCGAGATCCGCCGGGAAATTTGGTCCGCTTTTAATGCCCAGAGCGGACGATAATTCCCGGTCGATTATAACTCCATAATAACGTCGGCCCTGGGCATTGCTGCATACAGGGTCTTCCATCTTCGGTCTTCGTTTTATCAATGGCCCTATCAAAACACATGGGCGTTTATGAAACGAAGACCCTATTATTCTCAGCCAGGGTAGGGCTGTGAGGGGGCCCAGAGAGGGGTGAGGGAAGCAGTAATCAAGGTCCGCCGGGAAATTTGGTCCGCTTTTAATGCCCAGACCGGGCGATAATTCCCGATCGATTATAACTCGATAATAACGTCCGCCCTGGGCATTGCTGCATACAGGGTCTTCCATCTTCGGTCTTCGTTTTATCAATGGCCCTATCCAAATACATGGGCGTTTATAAAACGAAGACCCTGACATTTTTCGGCCGGGGTAGGGCTGAGAGGGCCCGGGGGTGAGGGGATGCAGTAATCAAGGTCCGTCGGGAAATTTGGTCCGCTTTTAATGCCCAGACCGGGCGATAATTCCCCACGATCCGATTATAACTCGATAATAACGTCGGCCCTGGGCATTGCTGCATACAGGGTCTTCCATCTTCGGTCTTCGTTTTATCAATGGCCCTATCCAAAACACATGGGCGTTTTATAAAACGAAGACCCTGACCTTCTCAGCCGGGGTAGGGCTGTGAGGGCCCAGGAGTGAGGGGAAGCAGTAATCAAGGTCCGCAGGGAAATTTGGTCCGCTTTTAATGCCCAGACCGGGCGATAATTCCCGATCGATTATAACTCGATAATAACGTCCGCCCTGGGCATTGCTGCATACAGGGTCTTCCATCTTCGGTCTTCGTTTTATCAATGGCCCTATCAAAATACATGGGCGTTTATAAAACGAAGACCCTGACATTTTTCGGCCGGGGTAGGGCTGAGAGGGCCCGGGGGTGAAGGGATGCAGTAATCAAGGTCCGCCGGGAAATTTGGTCCGCTTTTAATGCCCAGACGGGCGATAATTCCCGATCGATTATAACTCGATAATAACGTCGGCCCTGGGCATTGCTGCATACAGGGTCTTCCATCTTCGGTCTTCGTTTTATCAATGGCCCTATCAAAACACATGGGCGTTTATAAAACGAAGACCCTGACATTTTTCGGCCGGGGTAGGGCTGTGAGGGCCCAGGGGTGAGGGAAGCAGTAATCAAGGTCCGCCGGGAAATTTGGTCCGCTTTTAATGCCCAGACCGGACGATAGTTCCCGATCGATTATAACTCCATAATAACGTCGGCCCTGCATTACAAAAAGGTTGGTGGGTCTTCTCCATCTGGCCTCGTTTATCAATGGCCTCATCAAACACAGCGGGCGCTATAAAAAAAACTGTGCTATCCTTAATATTTTTCGGCCGGGGTAGGGCTGTAATTCAGGTGAGGAAGCAGTAATCAAGGTCCGCCGGGAAATTTGGTCTTACGCCCAGAGCGGACGATAAATTCCCGATCGATTATAACTCCTGATAATAACCGCCCTGGGCATTGCCAGTATACAGGGTCTTCCATCTTCGCCTCGTTTTATCAATGGCCCTATCAAAATGATACGGGCGTTTATAAAACGAAGACCCTGACATTTTTCGGCCGGGGCAGGGCTGAGAGGGCCCGGGGATGAGTGGATGCAGTAATCAAGGTCCGCCGGGAAATTTGGTCCGCTTTTAATGCCCAGACCGGGCGATAATTCCCGATCGATTATAACTCGATAATAACGTCCGCCCTGGGCATTGCTGCATACAGGGTCTTCCATCTTCGGTCTTCGTTTTATCAATGGGCCTATCACAACACATGGGCGTTTATAAAACGAAGACCCTGACATTTTTCGGCCGGGGTAGGGCTGAGAGGGCCCGGGGGTGAGGGGATGCAGTAATCAAGGTCCGCCGGGAAATTTGGTCTGCTTTTAATGCCCAGACCGGGCGATAATTCCCGATCGATTATAACTCGATAATAACGTCCGCCCTGGGCATTGCTGCATACAGGGTCTTCCATCTTCGGTCTTCGTTTTATCAATGGGCCTATCAAAATACATGGGCGTTTATAAAACGAAGACCCTGACATTTTTCAGCCGGGGTAGGGCTGTGAGGGCCCAGGGGTGAGGGGAAGCAGTAATCAAGGTCCGCCGGGAAATTTGATCCGCTTAATGCCCAGACCGGGCGATAATTCCCGATCGATTATAACTTCGACACAACGTCGGCCCTGGGTACTGCTGCACACAGGGTCTTCCATCTTCGGTCTTCGTTTTATCAATGGCCCTATCAAAATACATGTGGGCGTTTATAAAACGAAGACCCTGGACATTTTTCGGCCGGGGTAGGGCTGAGGGCCCGGGGACAGTGTGATGCAATCAAGGTCCGCCGGGAAATTTGGTCCGCTTTTTAATGCCCAGAGACCGCCAAGATACCGATCGATTTGGTAACTCGATAATAACGTCCGCCCTGGGCATTGCTGCATACAGGGTCTTCCATCTTCGGTCTTCGTTTTATCAATGGCCCTATCAAAACACATGGGCGTTTATAAAACGAAGACCCTGACATTTATCGGCCGGGGTAGGGCTGTGAGGGCCCAGGGGTGAGGGGAAGCAGTAATCAAGGTCCGCCGGAAAATTTGGTCCGCTTTTAATGCCCAGAGCGGACGATAATTCCCGAGCGATTATAACTCGATAATAACGTCCGCCCTGGACATTGCTGCATACTGGGCCTCTCCATTCTTCGGTCTTGCTTTTATCACTTCGCCCTATCAAAATACATGACGTTTATAAAACGAAGACCCTGACATTTTTCAGCCGGGGTAGGGCTGTGAGGGCCCAGGGGATGAGGGGATGCAGTAATCAAGGTCCGCCGGGAAATTTGGGCCGCTCTTAATGCCCAGGCCGGGCGATAATTCCCGATCGATTATAACTCGATAATAACGTCGGCCCTGGGCATTGCTGCATACAGGGTCTTCCATCTTCGGTCTTCGTTTTATCAATGGCCCTATCAAAACACATGGGCGTTTATAAAACGAAGACCCTGACATTTTTCGGCCGGGGTAGGGCTGTAAGGGCCCAGGGGTGAGGGGAAGCAGTAATCAAGGTCCGCCGGGAAATTTGGTCCGCTTTTAATGCCCAGACCGGGCGATAATTCCCGATCGATTATAACTCGATAATAACGTCCGCCCTGGGCATTGCTGCATACAGGGTCTTCCATCTTCGGTCTTCGGTTTATCAATGGCCCTATCAAAATACATGGGCGTTTATAAAACGAAGACCCTGACATTTTTCGGCCGGGGTAGGGCTGAGAGGGCCCGGGGGTGAGGGGATGCAGTAATCAAGGTCCGCCGGGAAATTTGGTCCGCTTTTAATGCCCAGACCGGGCGATAATTCCCGATCGATTATAACTCAATAATAACGTCGGCCCTGGGCATTGCTGCATACAGGGTCTTCCATCTTCGGTCTTCGTTTTATCAATGGCCCTATCAAAATACATGGGCGTTTATAAAACGAAAACCCTGACATTTTTCGGCCGGGGTAGGGCTGTGAGGGCCCAGGGGTGAGGGGAAGCAGTAATCAAGGTCCGCCGGGAAATTTGATCCGCTTTTAATGCCCAGAGCGGACGATAATTCCCGATCGATTATAACTCGATAATAACGTCCGCCCTGGGCATTGCTACATACAGGGTCTTCCATCTTCGGTCTTCGTTTGATCAATGGCCCTATCAAAATACATGGGCGTTTATAAAACGAAGACCCTGACATTTTTCGGCCGGGGTAGGGCTGAGAGGGCCCGGGGATGAGGGGATGCAGTAATCAAGGTCCGCCGGGAAATTTGGTCCGCTTTTAATGCCCAGACCGGGCGATAATTCCCGATCGATTATAACTCGATAATAACGTCCGCCCTGGGCATTGCTGCATACAGGGTCTTCCATCTTCGGTCTTCGTTTTATCAATGGGCCTATCACAACACATGGGCGTTTATAAAACGAAGACCCTGACATTTTTCGGCCGGGGTAGGGCTGAGAGGGCCCAGGGGTGAGGGGATGCAGTAATCAAGGTCCGCCGGGAAATTTGGTCCGCTTTTAATGCCCAGTCCGGGCGATAATTCCCGATCGATTATAACTCGATAATAACGTCCGCCCTGGGCATTGCTGCATACAGGGTATTCCATCTTCGGTCTTCCTTTTATCAATGGCCCTATCAAAATACATGGACGTTTATAAAACGAAGACCCTGACATTTTTCAGCCGGGGTAGGGCTGTGAGGGCCCAGGGGTGAGGGGAAGCAGTAATCAAGGTCCGCCGGGAAATTTGATCCGCTTTTAATGCCCAGACCGGGCGATAATTCCCGATCGATTATAACTCGACAATAACGTCGGCCCTGGGCATTGCTGCACACAGGGTCTTCCATCTTCGGTCTTCGTTTTATCAATGGCCCTATCAAAACACATGGGCGTTTATAAAACGAAGACCCTGACATTTTTCGGCCGGGGTAGGGCTGAGAGGGCCCGGGGGTGAAGGGATGCAGTAATCAAGGTCCGCCGGGAAATTTGGTCCGCTTTTAATGCCCAGACCGGGCGATAATTCCTGATCGATTATAACTCGATAATAACGTCGGCCCTGGGCATTGCTGCATACAGGGTCTTCCATCTTCGGTCTTCGTTTTATCAATGGCCCTATCAAAATACATGGGCGTTTATAAAACGAAGACCCTGACATTTTTCGGCCGGGATAGGGCTAAGAGGGCCCGGGGGTGAGGGGATGCAGTAATCAAGGTCCGCCGGGAAATTTGGTCCGCTTTTAATGCCCAGACCGGGCGATAATTCCCGATCGATTATAACTCGATAATAACGTCCGCCCTGGACATTGCTGCATACTGGGTCTTCCATCTTCGGTCTTGCTTTTATCAATGGCCCTATCAAAATACATGGACGTTTATAAAACGAAGACCCTGACATTTTTCAGCCGGGGTAGGGCTGTGAGGGCCCAGGGGATGAGGGGATGCAGTAATCAAGGTCCGCCGGGAAATTTGGGCCGCTCTTAATGCCCAGGCCGGGCGATAATTCCCGATCGATTATAACTCGATAATAACGTCGGCCCTGGGCATTGCTGCATACAGGGTCTTCCATCTTCGGTCTTCGTTTTATCAATGGCCCTATCAAAACACATGGGCGTTTATAAAACGAAGACCCTGACATTTTTCGGCCGGGGTAGGGCTGTAAGGGCCCAGGGGTGAGGGGAAGCAGTAATCAAGGTCCGCCGGGAAATTTGGTCCGCTTTTAATGCCCAGAGCGGACGATAATTCCCGATCGATTATAACTCGATAATAACGTCCGCCCTGGGCATTGCTGCATACAGGGTCTTCCATCTTCGGTCTTCGTTTTATCAATGGCCCTATCAAAACACATGGGCGTTTATAAAACGAAGACCCTGACATTTTTCGGCCGGGGTAGGGCTGAGAGGGCCCGGGAATGAGGGGATGCAGTAATCAAGGTCCGCCGGGAAATTTGGTCCGCTTTTAATGCCCAGACCGGGCGATAATTCCCGATCGATTATAACTCGATAATAACGTCGGCCCTGGGCATTGCTGCATACGGGGTCTTCCATCTTCGGTCTTCGTTTTATCAATGGCCCTATCAAAACACATGGGCGTTTATAAAACGAAGACCCTGACATTTTTCAGCCGGGGTAGGGCTGTGAGGGCCCAGGGGTGAGGGGAAGCAGTAATCAAGGTCCGCCGGGAAATTTGGTCCGCTTTTAATGTCCAGACCGGGCGATAATTCCCGATCGATTATAACTCGATAATAACGTCCGCCCTGGGCATTGCTGCATACAGGGTCTTCCATCTTCGGTCTTCGTTTTATCAATGGCCCTATCAAAATACATGGGCGTTTATAAAACGAAGACCCTGACATTTCTCAGCCGGGGTAGGGCTGTGAGGGCCCAGGGGTGAGGGGAAGCAGTAACCAAGGTCCGCCGGGAAATTTGGTCCGCTTTTAATGCCCA
>JAVTVY010037320.1:0-16521 GCA_036873755.1 Hanleya hanleyi | reverse complement strand
GTACATGTTACTCGACAAATATATGTAGGTTTATTGTTTTGGTGGGAAATTTAAGCCGCACGATGTCGGACATTACAGGTTAGTTTTCTAGGTTTCTTGCATTTACCAGGTTACCCCATGTTAAGGCGTTTACTCCACAGACGTTCATGGTGCTCATCCATTAACATAAGATGAGTTGTTTGAGCTTATCTGTCAGTAGTATACAATCCGCACGACAGGGCCAATTGACCTCAGAAATTTGCATATGACCTTTGTGACGTCACGCGTCAGCCAATCAGAAGCGAGTATTGTGGTCACGTGGGGTGGGGGTGTGGTTTGGTGGTGGTGGGAGGTGGGTGCAAGATGGCGGCATGTGGATGGTGGTGGGAGGTGGGTGCAAGATGGCGGCATGTGGATGGTGGTGGGAGGTGGGTGCAAGATGGCGGCATGTGGGTGGTGGTGGGAGGTGGGTGCAAGATGGCGGCATGTGGATGGTGGTGGGAGGTGGGTGCAAGATGGCGGCCTGTGGATGGTGGTGGGAGGTGGGTGCAAGATGGCGGCCTGTGGATGGTGGTGGGAGGTGGGTGCAAGATGGCGGCCTGTGGATGGTGGTGGGAGGTGGGTGCAAGATGGCGGCCTGTGGATGGTGGTGGGAGGTGGGTGCAAGATGGCGGCATGATGGTTATTCATAATATAGATTCGCGTTCATTTCTATTTCGTCAAGAAAAAATGTTTTGTAGAATATAGATTCGCGTTCATTTCTATTTCGTCAAGAAAAAATTTTCATCTCGAAAATTGGCAGATTGAAATGTTCTCTCTCTCTCTCTCTCATTTTATGCCACGGTATCTATTTTTACAGCTGTCAACTGTTATGGTTTGGTCACAATGTTGCATGGGTGGATGGTGGGACATGTGGGTGGATGGTGGGTGGATGGGTACAAGATGGCGGCGTGTGGGTGGATGGTGGGACATAAAAAGCGATGTGCGCATGCGTTGTGGGTGGATGGTGGGTGGATGGGTACAAGATGGCGGCGTGTGGGTGGATGGTGGGACATAAAAAGCGATGTGCGCATGCGTTGTGGGTGGATGGTGGGTGATGGGTACAAGATGGCGGCCTGTGGGTGGATGGTGGGACATAAAAAGCGATGTGCGCATGCGTTGTGGGTGGATGGTGGGTGATGGGTACAAGATGGCGGCGTGTGGGTGGATGGTGGGACATGTGGGTGGATGGTGGGTGATGGGTACAAGATGGCGGCCTGTGGGTGGATGGTGGGACATAAAAAGCTGTATAAAAGGAGTCGATTTTTTAGGGTAGGGGTGTATTCAATCTGACTTACCTGACCCGCCTGCCAGCCTTTCCTGCCTGCCTGCTTGCCTATCCGCATTCAGATGTCCCTTCACGAATGCTTCACATCGATACCTCACTCGACCCCATTGGTCCATTAGGGGCTTCCCTAGATGCCAAAACGTCTATTTTCATACCCTTCGGCCACCGCGCATGCGCAGAATGACCCTAATTTAACCCACACCCAGTCCATCAGATGCCCCTTCACATAAGCTTCACATCGATACCTCACTCGACCCCATTGGTCCATTAGGGGCTTCCCTAGAATGGCTATTCCACCAACCTTCCTTACCCCTTTGTCTCCCCCTCCAATTTCCCCTTTTCACCCTTTTTTTCAATTTTTAATTGTTAAAAAAAAATAGAAAATGAAAAAGATTTTTTTTGGCTCCATGAATCTTTTTTTCCTTTTTTTTTCAATTTAAAAAAAAAAAATTTTTTTGGCTATTCCACCAACCTTCCCTCCCCCCTTGTCCCCCCCTCCAATTTCCCCTTTTTTTCAATAATTTCAAAAAAATTGTAAAAAATGACCTGACCCGCCTGCCTGCCTGTCTACCTGCCTGCCTGCCTGCCTCACCTATGAAGGTATATGCTAAAAAAAATTTGTGTTTTATTTTTCCAACTTTAAATTCGATAAACCAGTTACTGGGGGTGGGGTTGAACTATACCGTTTAGGTGTATTGATGATAATAAAATTTAAAGATCACATGTCCAACACATACTCACATAATGAAAGCAAGAATCGAACTTGCGACCCCTCGAGATGAAGGATACCCGTCCAGGTTTCATTTTTTGAGGTGTACTGAAATGCTCTCTCTAATTTATGCCACGGTATCTATTTTTACAGCTGGGTTGAAGATTTATATCGACACTGCTACGCCACTGAGATGTGTTTTCACTTTCGATGAAAGCACAAAACAAGCCTGTAATGAGTCTAAAAAATTCACCTACGCTAATATTTTCTAGTGTTTTGTAGAATATAGATTCATGTTCATTTCTCATTTCCCTCGTCAAGAAAAAAATGTTTTGTAGAATATAGATTCGCGTTCATTTCTTTATTTCGTCAAGAAAAATTTTCATCTCGAAAAATTGGCAGATTGAAATGTTCTCTCTCTCTAATTTATGCCACGGTATCTATTTTTACAGCTGTCAACTGTTATGGTTTGGTCACAATGTTGCCATTTTCTCCCCTACATTTAGCGTCCACAAAAAAGAAGAGTATATTACAGCAATTATGTTCAAGAAAACACCCCGCTAGAAAATTGTCTTCAAATTGTCTGTTGTTGTGGGAGTATAAAAACATCCTGGTCAACAGGGGCGCGTATATTTCGTGCGACGCTATGTTGCCAATGCATTGAAATTTGAATAGGTTGTCTGCATGGGTTTCAACGCAAGTATAGTACTAAAGTCTAGCTTACCTGATAAAAGAGTTTAGTCCAGATGTATACCTATATTCCATACTCCCGGGCGTTTGATGCATATCTGGGGGCTGTTTTTTTCCTAGGTGGGTATAACACACCATGAAGCCTTCATCACGATGCATTCGTATCCTAAAAAAATATGGGTATCACCACGAATCTCATTCCATATATATATTTTTTCGAAATTCACAGATATTTCCATCGGTAAATCCGGTGTTCAGTATACCACATGGATGAAATGAACGCACTAAACTATGAAGCTAATGATTTTGGTCAGCGGCACACATATGCTCCCTGGTTTGGTGTCGACATCCCAGCGGTTTTCTGTTTTCTTGGCTTGTCACGGATTTTTTCGAAATTCACAGATATTTCCATCGGTATAAATCCGGTCTTCAGTTTACCACATGAATGAAATGAACGCACTAAACTATCAAGCTAATGATTTCGGCCAACGGCACACACACACATGTTTCCTGGCTCTTCCTCGTGTCATGGTGTCGACACCCCAGCGGTTTTCTGTTTTCTGGGGTGTGACGGTAGATGAATTTCTCCCTCCATACACCCACGTGGGGTGGGTGTGGCAAAACAGAGGGTGTTCAGCCAATGAACTATAAGAAAAAGATATGTGTGTGCATATTAATAAACCACGTTGGCTGTATAGGTCGAAGAAAATGGGCGCCTAAAAAATGAACACATTTCATTACACTGTTGCGAATTGTTGCGAGTGCACGTGTTACTCAGTGCGTTTTCATATCCAGCTCAAATTGAGACGGAGAATTTCGTTACCAATACCAGTAAATTGTAAGTTTATTGCGGAAAGAATTTATATTGCATAAATTCCTGCGGGAAATAGGAAGTACACATATAAGAGAATATTGTCTTGACGTAAAAAGTTTGGACATTTCATATTTACGGAGATATGGATTTTTATAACTGAGCCGGTTTTTCGTGTAAACCATCGCAGCGAAAAGGGAAACGGCTGTCATCTTCGTTTTGCTATGTCAATATTTGAATAGGTTGTCTGCATGGGTTTCAACGCAAGTATAGTACTAAAGCTTACCTGATAAAAGAGTTTAGTCCAGATGTATACCTATATTCCATACTCCCGGGCGTTTGATGCATATCTGGGGGCTGTTTTTTTCCTAGGTGGGTATAACACACCATGAAGCCTTCATCACGATGCATTCGTATCCTAAAAAAATATGGGTACCCGGTATCACCACGAATCTCATTCCATATATATTTTTTTCGAAATTCACAGATATTTCCATCGCTAAATCCGGTATTCAGTATACCACATGCATGCAATGAACGCACTAAACTATGAAGCTAATGATTTTGGTCAGCGGCACACACACATATTGGTCCCTGGCTTATCGGGGCCTGCTGAGAGAGTGGGGGAGTGGGTGTATGTAAAATCAGGATTTGTCCCGAAAATATAAAAAGCGGAACACGGACTTTATCCCTAAACTAGGGGAAAACACCTATCAACCCTATCCAAAAGGGCTAATATCGGTCCCCGGGCTTATCGGGGCCTGGGTGCATGGGTGGGTGCATGTAAAATCAGGATTTGCCCCGAAAATATAAAAAACGGAACACGGACTTTACCCCCTAAACTAGGGAAAAACCCCTATCAAGGGCGTATATTGACTCCCAATGACCGTTGACCTCCAGTATAGAGTGCGTATATTCACTACCATTGACCTTTGACCTCAAAAATTTGCATATCGTGACCTTCGATAGCCAATCAGAAGCGAATATTTTGACCTCGTCTGACTGTATGGAATGCATGTACTGACTTGGTTCTGGGGGTTTTCCATCACGGTTGTGCGCAGGTGTATGACGTCACTTCCGGTCTGCGTGAATCGGGCGTGGCCTGGGACTATATGGGGTCACGTGATCAATTCAAGGTCATATCCAGTATAGTGTGTGTATATTCACTACCATTGACCTTTGACCTCAAAAATTTGAATATCGTCACCTTTGACAGCCATTCAGAAGCGAGTATTTTGACCTCGTCTGGCTGTATGGAATGCATATACTGACTTGGTTCTGGGGGTTTTCCATCACGGTTGTGCGCAGGTGTATGACGTCACTTCCGGTCTACGTGAATCGGGCGTGACCTGGGTATGGGATGCATGTACTCACTTGGTTCTGGGTTTTTTCAGTATTTGGTGTAGAGAGGGACCATCCTTGGTCCGAATGCGTCGTGTGAGGTGTGATCTTGTAGCAACGCCCGCCAACGCCAAGCTTAACGCTTCAACGCCCTGGTGAAATAGCTCAGAAGTTCTGATTTTCTAGATATTCCATAGAATTGTCACTAATTCTTCGAAATGCAGCGACGCCCGTTAACGCTCGTAGTTACGCCTTAACGCTCTAACATAACGCCTTGACGCCATGATATAGACCGGAGAGAGAACAACAACAACGAGGATGACACTTGAGAGAACAACAACAACAAGAAGTTTTTTTTCATATAGTTTATTTTCCCCAATGTTACATCATACCCACGCTGGGGGAGCCGCGTTGGGCATGTTTACAACTCAAAAAGTCTCTTGCCCAATCAGACGGCACCATTTGCATCTGTCATGTTCGTTCCTGTCCGTTAGATGTATTCTTGTCCAATCAGAAGTCGCCATTTCAGAAAGTTCCATCTTTGCTCGGTGTGACCGAAGCGTCGTCGGGCAGGCCTGGATATTCTTCGGGCAGCATGTCCTGAAACAGTTGTTTGCGCATTCTGATCGCATTTTCCAGGGCCTCGGTGGGTGGTAGCCCCATAGCCTCTTCCATGTGACGCTTGGTCTTCATGATGGACCTGTGCGTGGGGTCGCCTTTCATTTCAAGCGGTAGTAAGGTATACTGTTCATAGATCGCCATGGCTGTTTTCCTGATGCAGGGGGCGCATTTGGGTGTACGCCTGTTGTAAATTATCCTCTCCGGCGTCCTCGATCGCTGCAGCGTAAGTATTGATAGCTGCTGTCACAATACGATCCCAGAAGGTAGGTTCTGCCTCACTTTCTGACTTTTGACCGGAAGTGACCTTTGACCCCGGCGCGCAAAGGTCAAAGGTCACTTCCGGTCACGTGAACGGAAGCGGAAGTGACCTCACAGAGGCACTGGACAGACAGCGCCTATTACATGAATGGTTTCTATTACGTTTCTAACATGACATATGGTTCAATATGGCAGAAATACTTAAAGCCGTTATTTGTTTTTTTTTCACGTAATATTCACCGAATATTGTAGAAGCACAGATAAGGATTTTAGGCAGAATTCAATGCCGTACTAGGTGGACCGGTCTGCGAAATAATGCCAAACACGGCGCGTAGGCTATGGGAAATGCGAAATACTGCTAAACAGGAGGCACTGGGCAGACAGCTTCTACTAGATGAATGATTTCAATTATAGTTCAGGCATGAAATATTACTTAATAATGCAATAACAATAAAAATACACTAAGAATAACACTTCCAAGCATTTAAAAATTTAAAAGCATTCATTATATTATATTCAGTATGTCTTTATTAGTTTACTAGAAATTAAAAGGCGATCATTGTGCCCACCTATATTCTGTTAAAATGTCGATGTAAAAATAACATTAAACTTAGGAGTATTCTGTGTTCAGTTATACAATTGCTTTGGCGCGAGCAGTCAACGCCGTAGTCTAACTACGGTTGGCTGGCGCGATTATCCGGGGAAGTTGACGGGCGTTGAGACGGGCGTTAAGGCGTAACGACGGGCGTTGACGGGCGTCACTGCATTTCGATGTATTGGTGGCAATTCCATGAAAATCAGGGCTTCTGAGCTAGTTCACCAGGGCGTTGAAGCGTTAAGCTAAGCGTTGACGGGCGTTACTGTCTATAAAAGCAAGCGTGTTGCCAAAACACGCACAGTCGACGTTCAACCGTCAATATGGCTTATACTTGCTCTGAGTGCCAACGCACGTTCACCAGACGTTACGATATGATGCGACACGAGAAAAATATACATGGGACTGAAGACTCCGAGGAGTCCGTTGAGGCGGATGCTGATACAGAGACTGCTGAGAGTGTATCGACTGATACCGAAACAGAGATTGCTGAGAGTCTATCTAGTGATACGGAAAGCTTGACCTCAGATAGTCAGCCTACGTCCGTGGAAAGTGAGGCAGAACCTACCTTCTGGGATCGTATTGTGACAGCAGCTATCAATACTTACGCTGCAGCGATCGAGGACGCCGGAGAGGATAATTTACAACAGGCGTACACCCAAATGCGCCCCGCATCAGGAAAACAGCCATGGCGATCTATGAACAGTATACCTTACTACCGCTTGAAATGAAAGGCGACCCCACGCACAGGTCCATCATGAAGACCAAGCGTCACATGGAAGAGGCTATGGGGCTACCACCCACCGAGGCCCTGGAAAATGCGATCAGAATGCGCAAACAACTGTTTCAGGACATGCTGCCCGAAGAATATCCAGGCCTGCCCGACGACGCTTCGGTCACACCGAGCAAAGATGGAACTTTCTGAAATGGCGACTTCTGATTGGACAAGAATACATCTAACGGACAGGAACGAACATGACAGATGCAAATGGTGCCGTCTGATTGGGCAAGAGACTTTTTGAGTTGTAAACATACCCAACGCGGCTCCCCCAGCGTGGGTATGATGTAACATTGGGGAAAATAAACTATATGAAAAAAAAACTTCTTGTTGTTGTTGTTCTCTCAAGTGTCATCCTCGTTGTTGTTGTTCTCTCTCCGGTCTATATCATGGCGTCAAGGCGTTATGTTAGAGCGTTAAGGCGTAACTACGGGCGTTAACGGGCGTCGCTGCATTTCGAAGAATTAGTGACAATTCTATGGAATATCTAGAAAATCAGAACTTCTGAGCTATTTCACCAGGGCGTTGAAGCGTTAAGCTTGGCGTTGGCGGGCGTTGCTACAAGATCACACCTCACACGACGCATTCGGACCAAGGATGGTCCCTCTCTACACCAAATACTGAAAAACCCCAGAACCAAGTGAGTACATGCATCCCATACCCAGGTCACGCCCGATTCACGTAGACCGGAAGTGACGTCATACACCTGCGCACAACCGTGATGGAAAACCCCCAGAACCAAGTCAGTATATGCATTCCATACAGCCAGACGAGGTCAAAATACTCGCTTCTGAATGGCTGTCAAAGGTGACGATATTCAAATTTTTGAGGTCAAAGGTCAATGGTAGTGAATATACACACACTATACTGGATATGACCTTGAATTGATCACGTGACCCCATATAGTCCCAGGCCACGCCCGATTCACGCAGACCGGAAGTGACGTCATACACCTGCGCACAACCGTGATGGAAAACCCCCAGAACCAAGTCAGTACATGCATTCCATACAGTCAGACGAGGTCAAAATATTCGCTTCTGATTGGCTATCGAAGGTCACGATATGCAAATTTTTGAGGTCAAAGGTCAATGGTAGTGAATATACGCACTCTATACTGGAGGTCAACGGTCATTGGGAGTCAATATACGCCCTTGATAGGGGTTTTTCCCTAGTTTAGGGGGTAAAGTCCGTGTTCCGTTTTTTATATTTTCGGGGCAAATCCTGATTTTACATGCACCCACCCATGCACCCAGGCCCCGATAAGCCCGGGGACCGATATTAGCCCTTTTGGATAGGGTTGATAGGTGTTTTCCCCTAGTTTAGGGATAAAGTCCGTGTTCCGCTTTTTATATTTTCGGGACAAATCCTGATTTTACATACACCCACTCCCCCACTCTCTCAGCAGGCCCCGATAAGCCAGGGACCAATATGTGTGTGTGCCGCTGACCAAAATCATTAGCTTCATAGTTTAGTGCGTTCATTGCATGCATGTGGTATACTGAATACCGGATTTAGCGATGGAAATATCTGTGAATTTCGAAAAAAATATATATGGAATGAGATTCGTGGTGATACCGGGTACCCATATTTTTTTAGGATACGAATGCATCGTGATGAAGGCTTCATGGTGTGTTATACCCACCTAGGAAAAAAACAGCCCCCAGATATGCATCAAACGCCCGGGAGTATGGAATATAGGTATACATCTGGACTAAACTCTTTTATCAGGTAAGCTTTAGTACTATACTTGCGTTGAAACCCATGCAGACAACCTATTCAAATATTGACATAGCAAAACGAAGATGACAGCCGTTTCCCTTTTCGCTGCGATGGTTTACACGAAAAACCGGCTCAGTTATAAAAATCCATATCTCCGTAAATATGAAATGTCCAAACTTTTTACGTCAAGACAATATTCTCTTATATGTGTACTTCCTATTTCCCGCAGGAATTTATGCAATATAAATTCTTTCCGCAATAAACTTACAATTTACTGGTATTGGTAACGAAATTCTCCGTCTCAATTTGAGCTGGATATGAAAACGCACTGAGTAACACGTGCACTCGCAACAATTCGCAACAGTGTAATGAAATGTGTTCATTTTTTAGGCGCCCATTTTCTTCGACCTATACAGCCAACGTGGTTTATTAATATGCACACACATATCTTTTTCTTATAGTTCATTGGCTGAACACCCTCTGTTTTGCCACACCCACCCCACGTGGGTGTATGGAGGGAGAAATTCATCTACCGTCACACCCCAGAAAACAGAAAACCGCTGGGGTGTCGACACCATGACACGAGGAAGAGCCAGGAAACATGTGTGTGTGTGCCGTTGGCCGAAATCATTAGCTTGATAGTTTAGTGCGTTCATTTCATTCATGTGGTAAACTGAAGACCGGATTTATACCGATGGAAATATCTGTGAATTTCGAAAAAATCCGTGACAAGCCAAGAAAACAGAAAACCGCTGGGATGTCGACACCAAACCAGGGAGCATATGTGTGCCGCTGACCAAAATCATTAGCTTCATAGTTTAGTGCGTTCATTTCATCCATGTGGTATACTGAACACCGGATTTACCGATGGAAATATCTGTGAATTTCGAAAAAATATATATATGGAATGAGATTCGTGGTGATACCCATATTTTTTTAGGATACGAATGCATCGTGATGAAGGCTTCATGGTGTGTTATACCCACCTAGGAAAAAAACAGCCCCCAGATATGCATCAAACGCCCGGGAGTATGGAATATAGGTATACATCTGGACTAAACTCTTTTATCAGGTAAGCTAGACTTTAGTACTATACTTGCGTTGAAACCCATGCAGACAACCTATTCAAATTTCAATGCATTGGCAACATAGCGTCGCACGAAATATACGCGCCCCTGTTGACCAGGATTTTTTTATACCCCCACAACAACAGACAATTTGAAGACAATTTTCTAGCGGGGTGTTTTCTTGAACATAATTGCTGTAATATACTCTTCTTTTTGTGGACGCTAAATATAGGGGAGAAAATGGCAACATTGTGACCAAACCATAACAGTTGACAGCTGTAAAAATAGATACCGTGGCATAAATTAGAGAGAGCATTTCAGTACACCTCAAAAAATGAAACCTGGACGGGTATCCTTCATCTCGAGGGGTCGCAAGTTCGATTCTTGCTTTCATTATGTGAGTATGTGTTGGACATGTGATCTTTAAATTTTATTATCATCAATACACCTAAACGGTATAGTTCAACCCCACCCCCAGTAACTGGTTTATCGAATTAAAAGTTGGAAAAATAAAACACAAATTTTTTTTAGCATATACCTTCATAGGTGAGGCAGGCAGGCAGGCAGGTAGACAGGCAGGCAGGTGGGTCAGGTCATTTTTTACAATTTTTTTGAAATTATTGAAAAAAAGGGGAAATTGGAGGGGGGGACAAGGGGGGAGGGAAGGTTGGTGGAATAGCCAAAAAAATTTTTTTTTTTTAAATTGAAAAAAAAAGGAAAAAAAGATTCATGGAGCCAAAAAAAATCTTTTTCATTTTCTATTTTTTTTTAACAATTAAAAATTGAAAAAAAGGGTGAAAAGGGGAAATTGGAGGGGGAGACAAAGGGGTAAGGAAGGTTGGTGGAATAGCCATTCTAGGGAAGCCCCTAATGGACCAATGGGGTCGAGTGAGGTATCGATGTGAAGCTTATGTGAAGGGGCATCTGATGGACTGGGTGTGGGTTAAATTAGGGTCATTCTGCGCATGCGCGGTGGCCGAAGGGTATGAAAATAGACGTTTTGGCATCTAGGGAAGCCCCTAATGGACCAATGGGGTCGAGTGAGGTATCGATGTGAAGCATTCGTGAAGGGACATCTGAATACGGATAGGCAAGCAGGCAGGCAGGAAAGGCTGGCAGGCGGGTCAGGTAAGTCAGATTGAATACACCCCTACCCTAAAAAATCGACTCCTTTTATACAGCTTTTTATGTCCCACCATCCACCCACAGGCCGCCATCTTGTACCCATCACCCACCATCCACCCACATGTCCCACCATCCACCCACACGCCGCCATCTTGTACCCATCACCCTCCATCCACCCACAACGCATGCGCACATCCCTTTTTATGTCCCACCATCCACCCACACGCCGCCATCTTGTACCCATCACCCACCATCCACCCACAACGCATGCGCACATCGCTTTTTATGTCCCACCATCCACCCACACGCCGCCATCTTGTACCCATCCACCCACCATCCACCCACAACGCATGCGCACATCGCTTTTTATGTCCCACCATCCACCCACACGCCGCCATCTTGTATGCGCCATCGCACCCACCATCCACACCACATCTTGTCCCACCATCCACCCATGCAACCATTGTGACCACCATAACAGTTGACAGCTGTAAAAATAGATACCGTGGCATAAAATGAGAGAGAGAGAGAGAGAACATTTCAATCTGCCAATTTTCGAGATGAAAATTTTTTCTTGACGAAATAGAAATGAACGCGAATCTATATTCTACAAAACATTTTTTCTTGACGAAATAGAAATGAACGCGAATCTATATTATGAATAACCATCATGCCGCCATCTTGCACCCACCTCCCACCACCATCCACAGGCCGCCATCTTGCACCCACCTCCCACCACCATCCACAGGCCGCCATCTTGCACCCACCTCCCACCACCATCCACAGGCCGCCATCTTGCACCCACCTCCCACCACCATCCACAGGCCGCCATCTTGCACCCACCTCCCACCACCATCCACATGCCGCCATCTTGCACCCACCTCCCACCACCATCCACATGCCGCCATCTTGCACCCACCTCCCACCACCATCCACATGCCGCCATCTTGCACCCACCTCCCACCACCATCCACATGCCGCCATCTTGCACCCACCTCCCACCACCACCAAACCACACCCCCACCCCACGTGACCACAATACTCGCTTCTGATTGGCTGACGCGTGACGTCACAAAGGTCATATGCAAATTTCTGAGGTCAATTGGCCCTGTCGTGCGGATTGTATACTACTTCTGTCATCACGGCTCCCCAGCTAGTCGGTGCTCGGGCCATGTGGATACTTCATAGTCTCCACGTGGACATCTGTAATAAAAGCGCGGCTGAGATACTAAGGCTACGTCCGAGAATCTACCGTATTCTCGGGTCTGAATGTTAGGCGTCGACGAATACTTTCCCGTATAGTCATATGGTGGCTTTTTAGTCACCAGACGTCGTCAATTTTTTCCATCTCTTGCATATCGCCCCAATCTCCTGTGGCAGATTTTTAACTGGTGAAATTTTCCTACTATTCCGATAAATAAAAAGCAACAGGGTAGTGGAAAACGATGCCGGCAAACTAACAAGAAGTCATATGCCCCCACAGACAAATATACTGACTGCATATTTCAAAAACATCACAATAACCAAGTGATCCCTGTGATGATCTGTATCCCGGTGACTGTTTTGTAGCTGTTCATGTGGACATACTGAATGACAGGACCACACGACCCCTAGTACCGGCTTGAACGGTGCTAGGGGACCTTATTGACCGTCTAAGTTCATTAATAGTATCTGTGTTCAAGAAAACTGATCGTAGATATATTAATGTCAGAAGCCATAAAGCATTCTTTAACTCTACTACATACAAGAGATATCATTCATGGGATGTTTCATTGTTTATAGAGTTGCTTGAATTTCTCATTAAAAATATCCATGTGAAATTTGGCAACACAATATATCAGCAGCATATAGGTATTCCAATGGATACTAATTGTGCACCCTGTTGCCTGACCTATATCTGTTCTCTTATGAATATGACTATATGCAGGCGCTTTCAAAAACCGATCCATTCAAAGCCCGTTCCTTCTCATTCACCAAACGCCATATAGACGATCTTCTCGCTGTGGATAATCGCTATATAAATGACGCAGTGAAGGATATATATCCACCTTCACTGGATTTGAAGGAAACTACAGATAGCCCTACAGGCACATCATATTTAGATCTATATCTCTATAAAAATGAAGCGGCATTCTCTCTCGTCGACTTTATGACAAAAGAGATGATTACAATTTCGACATCGCAAACTATCCCTTTCTGGACAGTAATATTCCAGTGGGACCTGCATATGGCGTATACATATCTCGCTTAGTAGCATTTGCTAGATCCTGTGTTAAATGTGACGATTTTAATCAACGTCACAAAACATTGGTGCAGAAACTAAAAAAACAGGGCTATTCCACCAAGCGCCTACACTCAAGGTTTCTCAAATTTGGCGATACATATCGCATGCTGATAGCAAAATACGAACGTAGCGTGCAAGATCTATGGCGCTACGTTTCGTAACTTGTGTCTAATTCCGCTTAACCTGGGGCTAGGGGCCGTATGAACCCATGTACTTCAAGATCCTCATGGTACTCATATGAACAGTCACAATCAAAGCGTGACTGAGATACATCTTTTTTTAGATGACGACTCTATAACGAATATTGTGGATTAGGAATACTGATCAGCGATGCGGATTTGATATTTTTGGAACATCATGATGTCTTGCCGGCATCATTGAAAACTGTTGACCGCTTCTCTCTTGCAGGAAACAAGCCTATGTTTATGTATACTATGATTGTCTTTTTGAATTTGGTGCTAATAATGTTATATGGAAAATGGAATAGGTCTTTGGATTATGGACGCGGATATTCTCTAATGGACGACGGCTGGATTATGAATGACGGACTAGACGCTTGTAATTAGATACAAATATTTCAGGGCGATGATGTAATAGCCCTATCAAGTCATCCGTTGTAAAATGATGAACTATGTAAAAGGACCATTATGCTTACATTGATGATAATTTTAGAGTTCAGATACCCGCTAATGTCACCCGCTAATGTCACGCGCTAATGTCACATGCTAATGTCACGCGCTAATGCACCAGTCGGCGCCCGGATCAAAGCGTTTGTCTAAGGATTAACGACAATTATATAGGTAAATGGGAATTAACGGGATTGCTTTTATTTTTTTTCTTCAAATTATACTGCGATTCATGTTTGACAGAGGTCAAGTAAATACTTCAAAGTTCTGGTAAATCTTTCTATATTAACATTCCACGTAACATCATCAGTTGCTTTTAGCTCACAAATTCCTCTACTTTAGCTAAAACAAGTTTTAGTAACACCACACGACAAACTTCATAGTTAGATTGACAATCTGTCTAGGAATGTATGTATTTGGAGCATGTGTGGCTCCCATGTGGTGATTGTCGTTTGTTTACCCAAATTCTTCATCTTCATATAACACAAAATAACCAGCACAGATTCCAGGACATAGTGGGAATATACTCAATTCAAACAATATTTTATCATCTAAAATAATTAATACATAGGCCGTCTGTACATGTCTCTCGACAACTATATGCAGATTTGTTGTTTTGGTGGGGAATTACAGGTTAGTTTTTCTTGATATTCTTGCAGTTACCAGGTTAACCCTATGTTGAGGCGTTTACTCCATCAGAGGTCTCCGATGCTCATCTATTTACATCAGATGAGTTATTGCTTTGAGCTGATCTGTCATCACAGCTCGAGAGCTAGGGTATCGAATTCCGCTTACGCCGATGCTAGGGGCCGTGTGGATACTTCGTTCTCTCCGCACGAACAGCTGCAATAAAAGCGGACTGAGGTACTAAGGCTACGTCCGAGAATCCACTATATTCTCGGGTCTGAATGTGAGGATTGCTTTCCTGTAAAGTCACATGGTTGCTGTTTAGTCGCCAGACGTCATCAATTTTTTTCCACCTCTTGGATATCGCTCGAATTTAAGATAAGGCTCGCAATCCTGGGGGATCCTGAAGGATTTCGTTTGTAAGCACATTGATACAATTCATGAAGGACATCACGAAATACCCACCATACATTCCAGGCGCAGTGACAGGGTGGCAGTGGGTGTCTTCGTCGATGTTGTTGTGATTATATATATATATATATATTTTTGAAAGAATATAATTATTTCCCACCTTTTCATACACCACAATGACAATAGATGCCATAAAAATGCTTTCTATACGCCCTACATCGATCTACATACCTCTCCTCTACTAGATCTCCGTCTCTAATAGAGACGGATCCCCTATACAGAACTTTTGGCCTTTGATATATGTCGGCATTGTGGGAAGTAGATGCTTGGTCGACATCGGGCCTTACAGACTAGTATTTTGTGTTAAAAGTCGTCATTTTCATCTGACGACGATACAGCTCACCAATCCACAGTGTACGAGTTGTCACAGCGACACAGCTCATCAATTACCAATATAAGAGTTGTCAGAGCATTTCCATCATAGCTCTCTAGATTTGTATCTAATATCGCTTATGCCGGTGCTAGAGGCCGTGTGGTCATGTCATCCAAGTTGCCACATGAATAGGTACGACAAAAGCGTACCTGAGATACAACACATATCACGAATCGTTAGATTCTTGGTATGTGCTTTAGAATCTGTTACCCAGAAGACTATACTGTGAAGTCATGTGGCTCTGTCAGTATGTCGGCACCTCTTCCTATTCCCTTATATGTGTTGTAATCAAAACCTTCTTGTAACAAAACGGCACCAGCAGCAACATCACTAGCATCTACAGCCAGTTTGGAAGGTGAATCAAAATCTGGTGCTGAAAGAACTGGCGCGTTCTCGATCTTGAGTATGGCTTTCAGGTTTTCAAAAGCTGATTTACATTCATCGGTCCAAACAAAACTTGCCCTTTTCCTTGAGAGTTGAGTTAAAGGCTCAGTAATATCTGAGAAATTTGGACAAAATTTTCTGTAGTAACCAGCCATACCCAAGAAACGCATCAGTTGTCTCTTACATGATGGTCTTGGAAATAGCGAGATAGCACTATAGCAGGTTTTATCTGACCCTGACCTACAACATGCCCAAGAATGTCACACGTGCATGTCCAAATTCACTTTTTCCAAGGTTCTCTGTCAGCTTGGCGTCACTTAATCGATAGACAATGACGTCATCAATGTAAGTCTCACATCCTTCCAAACCGGAAGTCACACGGTTGATGAGACGCTGGAACGTGGTCGGGGAATTTTTCATTCCAAAAGGCATGACTTTGTACTGGAACAGACCCTCCGAAGTTACGAATGCTGATATCTCCTTCACACGATCCGTCAGTGGAACTTGGCAAAATCCTTTCAGAAGATCAAACTTTGACACAAACTTGGCACTTCCCACTTTATCAATGCAATCGTCAATCCGTGGAATAGGGAATGTGTCTGTTTTGGCCAATGTGTTCACCTTTCTGTAGACAGTACACATTCTGTAACTGCCATCTGGCTTTGGAACGAGGATACAAGGTGAACTCCAGTTACTCTTACTTGGTTCAATGAAGTCATCGTCCAATAAATACTGA
>JAVTVY010037319.1:0-15901 GCA_036873755.1 Hanleya hanleyi | reverse complement strand
GCGATTGAACGATAATGTAGGCCACCGAACAGGTTTTGTGGAATCAACATTCTGTAACGACTGGAGGGATTTTATCGGACATGTGCAGTACGGAACGCTTATCGTGGCAGTCCGTATAATTTGTAAATTTTTGTGTTTGGCACCACAACAGTGAAAGCTGATGGATGAAATTCTACTGCACGGGAACGGTAACGAATGAATGGAATATCTTACCAAACTCTCAGGTAGGATGTGGGTTTCAGGAGTTCACCGGGTGTGACAATTTCTTTATAATGATTTGTGATAAAAGCGGGTAAAACCTAACGTCAAAATCTCCTTGAAGGTCACGGAGATGTCGATTTATTGCTGATCAGCTGATTTCCAGGACAGACAGACATTATTTCGGCTCTTTTCTCTTCGAAATTCTGGTAATTTGCTCAATACAAATAAATATTTAAATTGACTCTGAGTTTTCTGTTGGCATTATTTCAGCAATATTATGCACTAATGGGTTTTATCGAAAAAATCATAAGAAATTTAATGCTTTGGGACAAGGGGTACATACACAGCACAGTGGTGGCGGCCATCTTGTACCCACCTCCCACACATCACATCATTAGTGTTATATTTAAAAATTTAACAACCTAACGCTAGAATATATGGTTATTTTATTAATTTTTAGGCATTTTAAAAATCATAAAGTTAGTGTACGGTAGTCTAAAACCCAGGTACATTGGAAATAATTTAATTTTCCTGGCTAAAAAAAATACGTGTACACTATGGATTAGTCTTATCATAATTCCGAGAAAATTGTAACGGATTTATGGAAAAAAATTAATTAATTAATTTAATATGACAGTCCAAGGGTATAATGGACTTTATAAAAATTTTTAAACCCCGGTATGAGGGAAAAATTTTATTTGATAAAAGTTGGGAATAGCCCCATTAATTTAATATTACACAGTGCGAAGATAACGCGCACTTTTTTTAAAACCCCGGTATGCAAGGGGAATTTATTTTGATAAGAGTGGGGCATTTATTTTGAACGAACACAGGGGTGTGATTCTCGTGTTAAATTATTTTGTGCTTTGCTAGAAGTCCCCCTTTCGGAACAGCTGGGTGGTTTTTAAAAAACCGTTGGAATATGTAATATAGCCATATTACATCGTTGTTGACAAGGTCTGTTGTCTTCTTCTCTGAGCGCACACAGGACACGTCAAAGGAAGCAATTGACAAACTATCGGTTTATTCGCCTCTGCACACGATGGTATCTTAGCGTGGTGGTTGATGCAGCTTTCACACATACCCTGGTGCCCACAAGGGAATATAGCGAATTTAGAAAATGGATTCGCGCATTCTACACAATGGATATACAAATCTCTTTGACGTTCTGTGGTCCGTCCGACTGTTGTTGTTGTTAATGTCCATACATAATTGATTTCGTCTTGGATTTGTTTTTCTGGGCTTATTTTCCTGTCTCTTAGCCTCTTTGTTCTCACATCTTTTCTGTTTTTCCTGTCTTGATGTGGCCTATTTCTCCTCAATCTGGTATCTTTTCTCTTTTCTCCGGCGTCTGGCCTCATAGGTAAGTCAGATTGAATACACCCTTTCCCTAAAAATCGACTCCTTTTATACATTTTACTACTCGCGGCCATCTTGTACCCACCTCCCACATCTCACTGACACTGGCGGCCATCTTGTACCCCCCTCCCACCAAATCACACTCGCGGCCATCTTGTACCCACCTCCCACATCTCACTCACACTGGCGGCCATCTTGTACCCACCTCCCACCAAATCACACTGGCGGCCATCTTGTACCCACCTCCCACATGTCACTCACACTGGCGGCCATCTTGTACCCACCTCCCACATCTCACTCACACTCGCGGCCATCTTGTACCCACCTCCCACATCATGCAATTGACAAACTATCGGTTTATTCGCCTCTGCACACGATGGTATCTTAGCGATCTTGATTATCATGATTTGTGAACAAATCTGATGTGTTGTCAATATCCATGAGTTGAGCCAAGGGTGAATCCATGACTGAGCACTCAGATTAATTGTGAATAATTAAAAAATGTGGTATTTATAGTGTAAGACACGCGCGCACGCGCAGCGAAAACACTCTGGTTGTATCGTGTGCTACGCTGCTGAAGAAAAAATATATGTGTGTTTGTTTAACAATTATAAACAGCTTTTCATTTTACAATAAATGTCAGGGCACCTGTAAATTTTATTACAAGTTAAACTCAGGCAATTCATTAGTGTTATATTTAAAAATTTAACAACCTAACGCTAGAATATATGGTTATTTTATTAATTTTTAGGCATTTTAAAAATCATAAAGTTAGTGTACGGTAGTCTAAAACCCAGGTACATTGGAAATAAATTAATTTTCCTGGCTAAAAAAATACGTGTACACTATGGATTAGTCTTATCATAATTCCGAGAAAATTGTAACGGATTTATGGAAAAAAATAGGAAATTTTTATGCTTGAACAATGATAACAAAGCACACTCATATACAGTGAGCATAGCTTGGGCCATTCTAAAAAAAAAATGTGTTTACTGTAACGCAATCAGAAAAAGGTGGGTAGGTAGGTAGGTAGGGAATTTTTTTTTTTTTGCCTTTTTTTTTTTTTGCCCCTGTGAATGTTCAGATCATCATCAGGGTCGCATTCAGTTTCAAATGCTCGCGACGAGTCCAGGCAACATGCCTTGATACAAACAAATTTGTGCTGTCAGATACATCAGACACACAAGCTAGAACATCTCTTAATGTTTTCGATGAGCAAAAACATTTTATTTTGTTTTGTTTTTTATCACGAAATCCCCATTCACAAAATCCCTGTTCAATGACAGACACTGATGCGACGTTTTTTGAGAATTACTCTAACAGATAACTATTTTTTTACTCGTCACCCTGGTAATTCAGCTTGTCACTCCTACTGAAACTTTTTTTCACCATACTGTCATCATATATTCCAATCAGTCTCTCCATTTTCCAGGCATTGGAGAATTTGAACACCAGTTTTCTTTTCTCGATCGGAAGACGTTTATGACAGCGACAAATTTGTCTCCTCCTCTAGCTCTGCATAGCCAAGATCAATGTCCTCACTCCCTGATGTTGACTCAGTAGGCTCATTTCTCTCACCAGACTGTTTAGTGTAAAATGTCAACAGAATGTTCAATTATAAGATTAATTTTGTTGGAACGATATTTTCTTAAGGATCATAACAACAGGGGGATTTTAACAACTTTTTTGTGGGTAACCCCGATTAAAAACTTGAGTGAACGAAAAATTGAGTTTTGGGGAGATTTTGAAATTGAGTTTTACCTCCTCAAAAAAATGAGTTTTTCTTTATCCATGGGAAAATGCACGCCAAACACGCGCGAAAAAAACTTATAGTGAATAAATATTGAGTTCTTCAAGAGATAAGTCGAGTTCCAAAATGAAAATGTTGAATTGTCCTGACAAATTATCAAGCAAAATCATCGTTGTTGTTGCCTTCACCATGACCCCATGTTCACTCGATCAACTCGCGAGTGTTACGTTAGCGCTTGTCCGCTTGTCTGGAGCAAATAAAAATCGGCACGGGCAACGCAACTTTCATGTTAGCTGCCCGTGTTGGCAAGCACGATTTACTCACTGACGAAGTTTTATTGAGCTCCTATTCTCCGAAATAAAATGTAAGAATCGCTCAGCTTGATCTGGTTTCGTTTTCGACTTGAAGTTGCCAGGCATGAACAGTCAGCTCTCGTGTTGTATGCATGGGAGCGGGATGAACGTCGAAGTGAACAGAATGTCCGATATAAATAAAACTAAACTGTTTCCAGGAACACAACTCAGTCATTCAGTCATATTAGGCCTGTATTAGATCGTAATTCAGTATTTTTAGGACAGAATAGTTACTTGTCGCGGCGACAGGTGGCATTTTAATTTAGTTGCCACTTGAAAAAATGACTTGTCGGCGATAGGTAGACAGGCGTTATTTCGACAGCTCAACATCCGTGTCCGCCATTTTGATGGCCTTCACCAGCAGTGCCACCAGCGAGAGAGTAAACTCCCCTTACGGGATACGCGAGGAGTTATTCCCCTTGAAACAGACATTTTTACAGGTTCGCGAAAACGAAAAAAAATATACCGGACAATTTATTTTTGCGCAGCTACGTTTTTTTCGGGTCGGTCGGGTTACGGTAAACATAAATAATATTTTGAATGGCCTTGCACTGACTCACACTTGGCGGCCATGCATATCTTGTACTCACTGACACTTGGCGGCCATGTTGTACCCACCTCCCACATCATGACACTCGCGGCCATCTTGTACCCACCTCCCACATCTTGCACTCACTCACACTCG
Organism: Hanleya hanleyi; assembly: GCA_036873755.1. Classification (NCBI taxonomy): domain Eukaryota; kingdom Metazoa; phylum Mollusca; class Polyplacophora; order Lepidopleurida; family Hanleyidae; genus Hanleya; species Hanleya hanleyi. The sequence goes on along the minus strand of JAVTVY010037319.1, from coordinate 11,553 downwards.
CGGCCATCTTGTACCCACCTCCCACACATGACACTGGCGGCCATCTTGTACCCACCTCCCACAGCCCACTAAAAGTATAAATACGTGTATATTGTGACATTTATTCACCCATACAATCATGAATTCAAGAAGCCGTGCGCTGTTTACACATCACCCCGCTAGGGACCCGAGAAATGCCGCTACAGAACACAGAGAGCTGGTTAGCGTTCAGGAAAATGATGGAATGATGGTAACCACCAGTTTTCAAAGGGAATTGGAAGACGAAACAACCATCTTAACACGCAGTACAGAAGAATTAGAACAACTCCGGCGAACTGTCGAAGAAAATGCACAATTGGAAAGACTAAGGGATGCACATGACGAAGAAATAAGCACGATGGAGACCATACAAGAACCCGATGATGACACAACTGATGAGGAACTACAAGATGAACTGCCATGGTTAAATAGTAGACGTGGGCCAACGACAACGCCTGGTGAAATTCCAATGATTTCAACTACCGCCGAAACTCCGCCACAACAATGCTCTAGGTGTGAAGCCGAGGTAACTCGCCTGAACAACTTGATTAATGGACTGAAAGAAGACCTGATTAAAATGGACGAGGAGATTCACAGACAATACGAACAACTGGATAAAGAGCAGAAAATATCACGCTGTAGCATATGTACAGATGACGAAAGCGAGTTTGCTGTTTTGCCATGCGGTCATTTATGCCTATGTGCGGGTTGTTGGGTGACACTGACGTGTGTAGGAGACATGTGCCATTGCACTGAGGCCGGCGAGAACCATCTCAAAATAAAATGTCCAATTTGCCGGAAACATGTAGGAGGGATAAAGAAAATCTACCGTGCGTAAGTGTGGTGGTGTAACACTAACGGCCCTTTTCAGGGCCAACCATCTTCCCCGGAAGAGGAAACTTCTAAAAAGCACAAAAATTAACATCAGACCCCATCATTGTTATCCCCAAAGAAAAAAAAATTCAATTTTTTCAATTTTTTAACAATTAAATATTGAAAAAACGGAAAAAGGGGAATTGGAAGGGGGGACAAGGGGGAGGGAAGGTTGATGGCATGGCCAAAATTTTTTTTTTTATTTTAAAAACAAGGAAAAAAAGATTAAAATGGAACCCAAAAAAAACTTTTTCATTTTCTATGTTTTTTAACAATTAAATATTGAAAACAAGGCAGGGAAAAAGGGGGCGGGGTCGGGAGGAGGGAAGGTTGATGGAATAGCCAATCTAGGGAAGCCACTAATGGGCCAATGGGGTCGAGTGAGGTATCAAATTGAAGCTTAGGTGAAGGGGCATCTGATGCACTGGGTATGGGATTGAACTATCACCCTTCTGCGCATGCGCGGCAGTGAAGGGTATAAAAATAGCCTTTTTGGAGCTGGGGATAGCCAAAACATTTTTTTCTGCTAGATATTCATTGGTACGTGATACTTTTGATAAGGTTATAATGGGGCGATATAGAAGAGAAATCTCAGCTAGATATTCATAGTGACGTGATACTTTTTGTGATACTTTTGATAAGGTTGAAGGGCTATCTAATGGACTGGGTGGAAGGTTGAATTAGGGTGATTCTGCGCATGCGCGACGGTCTAAAGGTATGAAAATACACGTATTGGAACTAGGGAACAAAAGAATGAACACTAAGCATTTTTTGTAATTTTCGTCTACTATTTTTTATTAACACAAATAGAATGAACGTATTCACAAGGGTATTGAATTTAATACAATTATATCTGAATATTGAATGTTTTAATACAATTATACGCTCTCAAACCACTTCAATGAAGGTGTATGGTAATAAATGTTCTGTTCAACACTTGTTCTCAATAGTTGACCATCAAGACTTGTTTAAATTCATCATATATTGAATGTTTTTAATACAATTAACAGTAAAAAAACTCTGAAATTTTAATAACAATTATACGCTCTCCAGCCACTTCAATGAAGGTGTATGGTAATAAATGTTCTGTTCAACACTTGTTCTCAATAGTTCGCCATCAAGACTCGTTTGAATTCATCATCAGCTTTCCGTCCTTGGTGCACGTAAATGTATGTTATAATTTCTTCACGTGGAATTTTGGACAGGCAACCCGCGTCAACTCCCAGGGCAATTTCCGTCTCCGTCACGGCCTCCAGTGCTTCAGTGATCATTGCGTATGAAGGTACTGGAGTGTGCTGTGGAATTTTAGGTCTGATGAGCTGCAAGACTGTATCGATGTACTTCAGGTAAATATAGTGAGACACCTGGTAGACCAGAGCTGAACCAATGGAACTTGCGAGACTCTGTAACTTCCGCCAGGCTGTTAATTTGAAAGTGACACCCTGAGGACAAGGTACGAGCTGTTGCGTATCTAACTGCATACGCCATTTACGAATATGAACGAGCAGCTCATCGTTGTAATAAGCACAGCTCACATAAATGTCGTCACCCACATGAAATTTCGCTTCATCACGCCCGTCGTCGCGAATAACTGCATCGATGGCGTAATCAAGGGTCTGCAGTTTTTGCCAGCTCTCTAAGTTCAGGGCAATATGCTTACCGGGTTTGTCGCCAAAGCCCGCCGCATTCAAATGCAATTCTGCGTCTTTCACACTCACTGTCAAATAAGGTGAGAGCTCCCAAATGTCCCTGTGGGCTGCCTGGTAAGCTTGCTGGATCAGATTATTAATCTCCTGGACAGACAGAGGAAGTTCTACCTGTTGTTTCACAGGCACTTGCTGGGGTACAACTACTGACTCAGGTATAACTAACGGTGTTAGTCGGGGGCGTTTGGAGCGTGAAACGCGTTTGGCAGGTGTAGTACTCGCCTCTGGGGTAGTGTACGCACGTTTGCTAGCTGTAGTACGCTGTTTAGTAGTGGTATCCATTACTAACACATCAGCATCTTGTATAACGTCGTCATCGTGGGCTTCAAGTAGATCTGCTAGTTCGTCATTTCCCGCCATCCTCAATCCCGCCATGAAGGCTAGACATCCATAGTAGGTAAACTGCGGTACATCATCGATGAGGGCTGTGTTTTGGGCTGAAGTCGTTTTCTCCGCCATGATTTCTTCGGCGCGCTGTTCCAGTAGTATGTTTTCCTCCTGCATAAGGAAATCACATAATTCACCCACATTCCGCATCTCTTCAATCAGACGAACACGGTACTTTGCAAGCCTGACTAAAAATAATGATAATGACGCCATGACTATGGGCTCCAGGCTGGTGAGCAACTGCTACGGTGTAAAAGTATTATTACAAGCGGCTAGGCAGGTAGGAGGGCTGGCTGGCTGGCTGGCTGATCAAGTCAGGTCAGGTAAGTCAGATTGAATACACCCTTTCCCTAAAAATCGACTCCTTTTATACATTTTACTACTCGCGGCCATCTTGTACCCACCTCCCACATCTCACTGACACTGGCGGCCATCTTGTACCCACCTCCCACCAAATCACACTGGCGGCCATCTTGTACCCACCTCCCACATCTTCCACTCACTGGCGGCCATCTTGTACCCACCTCCCACATCTTTCACTCACACTGGCGGCCATCTTGTACCCACCTCCCACATCTTTCACTCACACTGGCGGCCATCTTGTACCCACCTCCCACATGTCACTCACACTGGCGGCCATCTTGTACCCACCTCCCACATCTCACTCACACTCGCGGCCATCTTGTACCCACCTCCCACATCTTGCACTCACACTGGCGGCCATCTTGTACCCACCTCCCACATCTCACTCACACTGGCGGCCATCTTGTACCCACCTCCCACATCTTCCACTCACTGGCGGCCATCTTGTACCCACCTCCCACATCTCACTCACACTGGCGGCCATCTTGTACCCACCTCCCACATCATGACACTGGCGGCCATCTTGTACCCACCTCCCACATCATGACACTCGCGGCCATCTTGTACCCACCTCCCACATCTCACTGACACTGGCGGCCATCTTGTACCCACCTCCCACCAAATCACACTGGCGGCCATCTTGTACCCACCTCCCACATCTTCCACTCACTGGCGGCCATCTTGTACCCACCTCCCACATCTTTCACTCACACTGGCGGCCATCTTGTACCCACCTCCCACATCTTTCACTCACACTGGCGGCCATCTTGTACCCACCTCCCACATGTCACTCACACTGGCGGCCATCTTGTACCCACCTCCCACATCTCACTCACACTGGCGGCCATCTTGTACCCACCTCCCACATCTTCCACTCACTGGCGGCCATCTTGTACCCACCTCCCACATCTCACTCACACTCGCGGCCATCTTGTACCCACCTCCCACATCTCACTCACACTCGCGGCCATCTTGTACCCACCTCCCACATCATGACACTCGCGGCCATCTTGTACCCACCTCCCACATCTTGCACTCACTCACACTCGCGGCCATCTTGTACCCACCTCCCACACATGACACTCGCGGCCATCTTGTACCCACCTCCCACACATCACGCATGCGCACAAACACACTTATGACGTCACACAAGGTTCTGCGCATGCGCAGTGAGGCGCTATTACGCCAATTTAGCCTTTGTATACTACTGGCCTCTATATATAACCCTATGCTTTATATAAAAAAATACCAAGGTCTGAAACGGACTTTGGGTGAATCGAGAAATAAACGGTTTATCGCCAAACAAAATACATCAGCATATTCTACAAGTATCACTTTATATATTTCCGTCGTCAAATTAGTAAATTTGTGCAATTTTTTACCTTTGCCGGGCGATTCAAAATCCAACCAGACTGTCCATCCATCTAGGAACAGCCGTTCTTATGGCGGGCTTCGTTCTCAATTCTGATTGGTCAGGCGCGTCACGCCTCCAGCAAAAGAGGTCACGCACACATCAGCTGGCGCGATTGACCAGTCAGAATTAAGAACGAAGCCCGCCATAATCGGGCTGTTCCTGGATGGATGGACAGTCTGGTTGGATTTTGAATCGCCCGGCAAAGGTAAAAAAATTACACAAATTTACTAATTTGACGACGCAAATATATAAAGTGATACTTGCAGAATATGCTGATGTATTTTGTTTGGCGATAAACTGTTTATTTCTCGATTCACCCAAAGTCCGTTTCAGACCTTGGTATTTTTTTATATAAAGCATGGGGTTATATATAGAGGCCCCATATTTCGACACTTCACCCCATTGCCACCGCCGCCCCCCCCCCCCCCTCCAAATCTCTTGTTTTGCGGGCCTGTGCTTATGGCAAACCACGAAACCAGTCGGGTAACAGTATTGAGATCAATAGGTTAAGGCTGAAGGTCACTTATAACATGTAAAACTCAAAAGATTTTGTTTAATGGCGTAGTCCATAGTGCCAATTTGGCTCTTGCTACAGGGCGAGTAAAAAAATGTCAACCTGTGGTTTTGTTCATTTATTCATATGAAGTTATAATTTAACACATATGGATAACACATGGAAGGGTACTTCATCTCTCTGCTAAAATTCAACCATGGTATGTTTTATTCATGGAAGAAAATATACATATATTGTGTGCATACCAATGGCGCTTACGAAAGGAAAGTGCATTCTCTCCATACAGCAGCTGTGAGTTGACACAGCATTTGACGAAGAAACAGGAATGAAACTCTTCACTGTTTATCTATTTTCAGATATTTCTGTTGCACATTTTTCCAATGCCAAGTAACAACTCTCGGAGAGAAAGTGTTAAAGTGCAACAGAGATACCTGAAAACAGCTAAACATGTGAAGTGTCTCATTCCTGTGTCCGTTTTCATGCATTTCCACATTATGTAGAGAATGCACTTTCTATCCATGAGCGTCACTGGTATATACACATTATCTGTATATTTTTGTCCACAAATATAACATACAATGGGTGGATATAGCGCAGACAGGGAGTACCCTTCGTTGTGTTAAATTCATATACACAATGAATTATATCTTCAGATGAATAAATTAAGGTGGACATTTTTTTAACTCACCCTGTATTCCTTAACTTCATCGAGAATGTTCAGATTTCATTCAGAGATATCCTGAAATGACACGATCGATTATTTTGGTGATATTTTTTTTTATTTTCCGTTGATATCAACTTATTTTGGCGATCTAATTCTTTGGCGATATCATCAAATGGTTTGAGGATATCGACATATAAGATCTGCTTATATCATTGGATTTAGTTGTGGGGTTGTCTCCACAGGTTATGGTTTGGGAGTTGTCTCCCATGATTTCTAGTCATGTTCTTTGGGAGTTATCTCCCCTTGGTCCATGCCACCAGTGCAGAGATCGCAATAAAGTTGAATTGAATTGAATTGAATTGAATGGTTTCCCGATATCGGCAATACCAATCCGTATCGTAACATCCGCAAAACGTTTCTTGATGACCTGGGACCTACGTTTGAGGAAATGACCTTAACTTATTTTACCATTTTGTGAAAGACATCTCACACGGTTTTATGACATGTACGAAAAGGTAAAGACATGCAGTCTCGATTTACTGCTCACACGACGTATATTCTGAACGTCGATAAGTATGTTGTGCTCGTAAAACCGTCTGTTTGAAAAACATACAGATATTTAACAAGCGAAACAGTAACGAGTAAGCAATTGTTTCAAGTAACAACATTGTACTGTAAACTAGTACGACAAATGTCCCACTATACTCTCTGCCTCAACCCATTATTATGATTATTTTAAATGACCACGTATGCTTAGGTGGGTAAACGGCCCCAGAACAGGTGTGGTAGAAGTGCCAAAATGAAATATCACATATACCAGAAATTGTTCAGTTGGCATGAAGTACAATATTATATTGTATACTCAGAAAAGTTTCAAGGCACAGAGTCTCAACATTCTCGAACAACAGGGTCGTGAAATAGTACATTCGTGCAATTTCGCCAATTTTTAGGCGAAAACACCTCATATTTCTTTCTCTAAACAAATGAAGATAAACGATAACCAGAACCAGCTTGATACAGCATACTCGCTGTTCCAATACGTGGTGACCGAATCTGGTTCCAGTTATCGTTTACCTTCATATGTTTACAGAGAACAATAGAAATTGTTTTCACCTCAGAATCAAGTATTTTGCACAAAAGCACTACTTTTCGGCCCTGTTACCCGAGATTGATGAGACTCAGTGCCTTGAAATTTTTCTGAGTGTACAATATAATATCGTACTTCATGCCTATTGAACAATTTATTGTAGTGGAAGTATTTTATTTTGGCACTTCTGCATTACACCTGACCTGGGGCCATTTACCCATCTAAAGATACCAGGTCCTTTAAATTAACAAATGCCTGAGTCAGCAGTGACAATTGACGACTGACGTTTGAAGCTGGGGTTTCGTCTGTTTTTGGCCTTTGCGTATACATTTTAGCAGGTTTTTTTTTCAATACATCTAAAATATGACACTAAATAAACTAAAATGATTCTAATATCTTAGAAGTCCCCATATCTGACGTGATATTACATCGATATATTATTTTGGTTCAAGATGTTTAGATACATTAAAAATATTCATCTTCTCAAATTTTATTAATATATACATACTTATTAGTACCTTCAATAATAAGGATGCTTTGAGAAGACTTTACGAGCAAAGGGAATTGATGGCTCAGATTGTTATCATTTTACTTACATTAATATATACATATTTGGTAATTAGTCGCCAGGCTATATTCGTATAGTGTTTGTTTTTGGGCATATTTACTGGTATACCTTTAATATAATTATAAGGATGCGTTTAGACGACTTTGTGTGCAAAATGAATTTTTGGTTAAGATTGCTATCTTTTTAACCTCACTCTATGTACATATATGCATATTTACTAATACTCTAAATCATATAATTTTAAGGGTGTGTTGAGAAGGCTTTATATATAATGTGAACTTCTGGCTAAGAAATTTTCTGGCTAACTTCATCGATGTATACATGTACATATTTACTATTACTATGAAATTATTGGGATTTGAGGAGAAGGCTTTATTCACAAGGGGAAATTATGATAAGATTGCTAAAATTTTTAATCTCATTCATATATACCTTTACTAATATTCCTCATAATTTATATAAGAATGTGTTGAGGCTTATTGTGAAAAGGTGATTTATGGCTAAAACTGTTGACTTTTCAAACCCTGTTGATATATACGTATTTACTATGTAATTGCTGGTATGTGTGAAGAAGGTTTTATGTGCAAAGTAAATTTATGGCTAAGATAGTTGACTTTTCAAACGTCATTGTTTTCTTATAGTTACTAATAATTACTATATAATTATTGGGATGTGTGAAGAAGGCTTCATGTGCAAAGTGAATTTATGGCTAAGATAGTTGACTTTTCAAACGTCATTGTTTTCTTATATTTACTAATAATTACTATATAATTATTGGGATGTGTGAAGAAGGCTTCATGTGCAAAGTGAATTTATGGCTAAGATAGTTGACTTTTCAAACGTCATTGTTTTCTTATATTTACTAATAATTACTATACAATTATTGGGATGTGTGAAGAAGGCTTCATGTGCAAAATGAATTGATGGCTAAGATAGTTGACTTTTCAAATGTCATTGTTTTCTTTTTTATATTTACTAATAATTACTATAAAATTATTGGGATGCGTGAAGAAGGCTTCATGTGCAAAGTGAATTGATGGCTAAGATAGTTGACTTTTCAAACGCCATTGTTTTTTATATTTACTAATAATTACTATATAATTATTGGGATGTGTGAAGAAGGCTTCATGTGCAAAGTGAATTTATGGCTAAGATAGTTGACTTTTCAAACGTCATTGTTTTCTTATATTTACTAATAATTACTATATAATTATTGGGATGTGTGAAGAAGGCTTCATGTGCAAAGTGAATTTATGGCTAAGATAGTTGACTTTTCAAACGTCATTGTTTTCTTATATTTACTAATAATTACTATATAATTATTGGGATGTGTGAAGAAGGCTTCATGTGCAAAGTGAATTTATGGCTAAGATAGTTGACTTTTCAAATGTCATTGTTTTCTTTTTTATATTTGCTAATAATTACTATATAATTATTGGGATGTGTGAAGAAGGCTTCATGTGCAAAGTGAATTTATGGCTAAGATAGTTGACGTTTCAAACGCCATTGTTTTCTATATTTACTAATAATTACTATATAATTATTGGGATGTGTGAAGAAGGCTTCATGGGCAAAGTGAATTTATGGCTAAGATAGTTGACGTTTCAAACGCCATTGTTTTTTATATTCACTAATAATCACTATATAATTATTGGGATGTGTGAAGAAGGCTTCATGTGCAACGTGAATTTCTGGCTAAGATTGCTAATTTGTTTAACCTCATTCGTATATTCATACTTACTATAAATATTTTTAATTATATAATTATATAAGAATGTGCTGAGAAGGTTTCATGTGAAAAACCGGTAATAAAGGAGATTGCAGATTTCTTCAACTTAATTTTTATATTTTCATTTTTACTAGAACATTTTTGTACTTTTAAGGTAGTCCGCTGGTGGTTTTGGGCTTTGGACACCATTTTCCATGTTTTTGTCTGTTTTTCACAGTAGGTTATTTCCCTTCCCTGGGTTAAGAGATAGGGAATTACTTTAGAAGTCTTCTAACCGAGAATTTTGCGCAGCAACATCCATTCAATTTGATAAATTTTCATAGACATTGAGATTGTTTTCAAAAAATTAAAATATAAGAAAAAGTTTAATACTATTTGTATGATTTTTTCATGAATATACTTCAAAACCATGGCGATTCCTTAGGTTTTCTGGGTTATCAAACGCAGCCTGGGTCAGTCCATTTAACAGTGTCTACAGCTAAAAAATGTACACAAACCTATATTTTTTTCTTTGTTTTTCTTCATATTACACAATTATGACTGCAACAACAAACAATATTCAAAAAAGGATTAATTACTCTGATTTACCACCAGCGGACATCCTTAATAATAAAATAGGTTTTGATGTGGAAAGTGAATTGATGATTGAAATTGTTATCTTCTTTTTCTAAATTAAAACTTTGAAAACACTGTCTCTTGTTATTGTCTCTTATTTGATTTCTCTCGTCGCTGTCTCTTACTTGAACGATACATCTCTTGTCACTGTATATTGTTTGAAATATTCTGTCTTGATATTTTCTCTTTATTTGTTTTCTCTTGTTTCTGTCACTTTTGTTTGGAAGATACTTTCTCTTGTACCTTATTTGAAAGATAACGTCTATTGATATTGTCTCTCGTTGATAAGACGGTGTCTCTCATCACTGTTTCTTATCTGAAAGATGCTTTCGTTTGCTACTGTCTCTCATTTGGAATATGCTGTATATTGGTACTGTCTCTCACTTAGAAGACGCTTTCTCTTGTAGCTGTCTCATATTTTGAACGTTCTGTATCTTTTTACCCCTCGGCCAAAATTTGGCCGAAGGATATTGTCGTCGCCATGTACGCCCGTCCGTCCGTCTGTCCGTAACACCTTTCTCGTTACCAAAATATCTTCAGAACGACTTACCCTAGGCACACCAAACTTGCAGTACACATCCATATGCTCGTAATCCAGAACCATATTGAATCAGGACCTGATTGGTTGGATACTGTGGCGGCCATCTTTAAGTTATGCGAAGCCATCACAGTTTCTCCTTACCAAGATATCTTTAGACCGACTTACCCTAGGCACACCAAGCTTGCACTGTACATCCATATGATCATGACCCAGAACCCTATTGAATCTGGACCCGATAGGTTGGAAACTTTGGCGACCATATTTAATTTATGCGAAACCATTAATCTTGTGTATCTCAGGTACCATTTCACTGTTCAGTGTGAAACTTGATATAGATCATCGATGCATCAAGAAACTTCAAAGGAATGACCAGAACAATTTCCCTGATTCGGTGGAAACCTTGGTGGCCATCTTTAATTTATGCAAAATCTTTAATGATGTATATCTTTGATTCCATTTCAGTGTTCTATATGAAACTTGGTATACAGCATCGATGTATCAAGGGACTTGCAGTGAATAACCACATCAGTTCCTCTGAGTGGCGGGAAGGATGGGCGGCCATCTTTAGTTTATGCGAAATCATTAACGATCTCTATCTCTGATACCGTTCAAGTGCTTGATGTAAAATTTGGTATACATCATCGATGCATTAATAGACTTACGATGAATGACAGTTCTGGTTTTCCTGATTGGGCGGAAACCTTGGTGGTCATCTTTAATTTATGCAAAATCTTAAATGAAGTATATCTTTGATACCATTTCAATGTTCTATATGAAACTTGGTATACAGCATCCATGTATCAAGAGACTTGCAATGAATAACCACATCAGTTCCCCTGAGTGGTGGGAGGGATGGGCGGCCATCTATAATTTATGCGAAGTATTAATGATCTCTATCTCCGATAACTTTCAAAAGCTCGATGTAAAAGTTGGTATACATGATCCATGCATCAAGAGACTTATGTAATGAATATCGGTTTCTCTGATTGAACGGAAACCTTAGAGGCCATTTCTAATTGCAAAATATTTCATAACCTGTATATTTGTCACTTGACCGCTTGGTGTTCCTGAATT
>JAVTVY010037318.1:0-15661 GCA_036873755.1 Hanleya hanleyi | reverse complement strand
TGTTTCCTGAGAACACCTTGACCAAGTATGTCACGCAATTACCCCAACCGTTACATTTACCGGGACGCTGGGAATGTGGACTGGTGGATATTCAATACCCTTATTCATGGTACAATGTACAAGACGGAGAAGTATGGTACGAAGTGACCTACGAAGATAAAGTCTACAAACTCATTCTCCCCCAAGGCCAATACGATACACCGCAGACGTTCGTACAGGCTCTGAATGGCTTGATGAAGTACAAGGCCCTAAAGTTCAGCACGGGTGCTGCAACACACCTGATATCCTTGAACATCAAGAGAGAGATATTGTTCGATGTCGACGTACACAACGACAGGAGCTCTATCATGCTGACCGCTAACGCGAATGTGAAACTCAGTCCTATGCTACAGCAAATGTTAAGGATGCCTCAATCCGTCTACAAGGGGTCCACCATTGTCGAGGGAGATTATTTGATGGATATGAAAGTAGGTATGTACGCACTGTACGTCTACTCGGACGCCGTGGACAGCCATATTGTGGGTGATGTGAACACACCTCTGTTACGGGTGGTGCCCATTACCAAGACGTATGGCGAACAAGCCACCGAGAGTTTCAACCATATCATGTACCTGCCCGTACGCCATACCGATATCAACACGATCACGGTGGATATAAGAGATGACAGGGGACGTCCAATCCCATTCGAACGAGGAAAAGTGGTGCTGACACTTGCTCTCCGACAAGCTCGCTCTCCTCACTTCGTATAATGTACGTGCCTTACCAGTGCCATACGCCCAGCTATGCCGACTACTACAAGAAACAAACGGGGGAAACTTGCCCGTGTTTAGCGGGGCACGCATGCAACGCGGTCACGGATTGGGGAACATCCTGGGCAGCATTATGAAAACGTTTTTACCCATGGTGACACGGGGTGTGAAAGCGGTGGGAAAACAAGCGGTACGCAGTGGATTGCGCGTGGCCGGTGATGTGATGGAAGGCACAGCACTCCGACAAGCCTTGAAACGCCGGGCTAAAGAAGCGGGCAGCGTTTTGATCGCCAAAGCCCTTAAAAGACAAAGACCGACACTGCCCCCATTCATTCAACGTCCAACACCCCAGAGGAGAAGGACTACGCCCCAGAAGAAGAAGAAAAAGAAGAGAAGTAATAGTAGGAGAGACATCTTCGCATAATGGCATACATTCACTCCGAATCGTGTCCGTCTACCAACAGTGAATTGGATTTGTGGACTGTTCCACCCACCCAAACGAGTGTAGGCGAAGGACGTTGGGTAGAACATCGACCCCTGGCTAGCCTGACGGGGATGGGGCCCGTAGAATTTACCATTGAAAACAAAGATACGGCCTACCTGGATTTAGCCCACACCTACTTGTACGTGAAAGCAAAAATAACGAAGATGGACGGGACGGAGATAGCGGTCGATGCGCCAGTAGGCCCGGTGAATGTTTGGCTGCACTCCTTGTTCCAACAGGTGGATATAGGTCTGAACGATAAACTCATCAGTACGTCCACCAATACTTACCCGTACCGAGCCTACATGGAGACGATGTTGTCGTACGGTATTGATGCCAAAGAATCACACTTACAAGCTGAGCTGTACTTCAGGGATAGACCCGGATACCTGGACAACATAACCGGTGGCAATGCTGGGTTCGAGTCACGCAAAAACCTGGCAGCCAAAAGCAAGTCCATCGATATGATGGGACGACTGCACGCCGATCTGTTCATGCAAGACCGCTACATGATGAACGGTGTATCCATCAAGATCAAGTTGATCCGGTCCTTACCTAAGTTCGCCTTAATGTGCGGTGGAGAGGGCGATATCGATTACCAGATCGTCATTGAAGATGCAGCCCTGTTTGTCCGTACGGTAGATTTGCAACAGGGCGTGTTGCTGGGTCACATGGAAGCTTTAGCGAAAAAACCAGCCATGTACCCCATCCGACGCGTACAGACCAAGGTGTTCTCTGTGCCCACAGGTTCGATGATGGCCAATCGTGAAAATTTATTTCTAGGGGATCTGCCTAAACGTCTTACCCTGGCGTGTGTGACCAACACCGCATTCAATGGAAATTGGGCTGAGAATCCGTTCAATTTTAAACATTTCAACATTAACTTTGTGGCACTGCACGTGGCCGGCCATCAAATTCCAGCCCGGCCATTACAACCGGACTTTACTAAGGAAAACTATGTGCGGACCTACCTGAACCTGTTTACAGCTACAGGACAAAACAACCAGGACGAAGGCAATACCATCAGTCGAGACGACTTTATGAAGGGATACACATTGTTCGCCTTTGACCTCACCCCCACCTTGGAACACGATCATCAACTGGCTTTGCTCAAGAAAGGAAACCTACGGTTGGAACTGCGTTTCTCCATCCCTGTACCCGACACCATTAACGTGATTTGCTACGCCGAGTTTGATAACGTCATCAGCGTGGATCACCAAAGAAACGTGCTGTGTGACTTCGCCACCTAAGATGAATACAGAGCAGCTGATGAGCATACTCCAGCGAGATCCCAAGATCCCCTTTCGAGGTGTGTTTCCACTCAATGTGTTTCCCACTCACTCCACCACCCCAGCAGCCTACATCCTGAATACAGACCCGAGGAGTGGACCCGGTGAACATTGGATAGCGGTGTACGTGGACACCCTAGGCCAAGGCGAATACTTTGATTCCTACGGACTTGCACCCCTACATGCCGATTTGGTGAAATTCATGGACGTCTCTACTACAGAGTGGCGTTGGAATACGCAAAGATTACAAGGACTCTTGAGTAGTGTGTGCGGACAGTACTGTGTGTTTTATCTCACTCACCGGAGTAGAGGACATTCTATGCCAACCATTGTACATATGTTTGATGATTATTGTCAAGCCGAAGACCGGGATGTCCTCGTCTATGACTGGACGGCCTCTCGTTTTAATGTGCATGCTCCATTTCTCTGGTTAACTTAAAAAATGTACTGCGCGCGCATCTTGTTTTATTATTGTTATGACGTTATATTGTTATGACGTTGTTGTTCTGACGTTCATTGTTGAATAAATTGATGAAAAAACACAAAAAATGATTTGACTTTTTCTCTCTTTATTTAAGTCAACAAGCAAGGATTAGACTATACAAATAGAATACAGGGTACAAATAGTAGAGGTATGTACACATAGAATAGTAGTAGTATATACAAAAAAAGTTTGTCAGGAGTAGGATTCGAACCTACGCGGGTTTCCCCCACCAGCACTTAATACCGGCGCCTTAGACCACTCGGCCATCCTGACTTTTACAGTTTTATAACTCGTGTATCCACAGTTAATGTTCGACATTTTTACAAGTCCAAGTATGTAGTGCTCACACCGTCGGCCAATACTTTTCGTTTGGGATAAAAGAAAGTAAAGGCGTCTCGTTGCTGGATATAGGTCCGCATCTGGTGGTCCACCACACGGAATCCACGATTAGTGCCACTCGCACTGGTCTGGCTTTGTAACACGCCCAGGTAGAGATCTTTGTCTATGTTGGGATCGCGCCGGCTCACTCCTTTGCATCTAAACTTATCCTCTCCTCCATCTCCTCCGTAACAGTAGTAGGTCTTGGAGGAGAGCGCAATCATAGCATCTCCACTCCACTCCAGCTTGAAGAGCCCGGGTGTCCGCTTGTCGTAGGTGTAGTGATCGCGTCGGCCTCAAAATCATAGCATGCCCGGTAGGGAAAATAACGGTCCTCTTCCGGTATGATGATACCCTCTTCGGTCAGTTCCTGATTTTACAAGTCCAAGTATGTAGTGCTCACACCGTCGGCCAATACTTTTCGTTTGGGATAAAAGAAAGTAAATGCGTCTCGTTGCTGTATATAGGTCCGCATCTGGTGGTCGACGACCCGGAATCCACGATTAGTGCCACTCGCACTGGCCTGGCTTTGTAACACGTCCAGGTAGAGAGCTTTGTCTATGTTGGGATCGCGCCGGCTCACTCCTTTGCAGCTAAACTTATCCTCGCCTCCATCTCCTCCGTAACAGTAGTAGGTGTTGGAGGAGAGCGCGATCATAGCATCTCCACTCCACTCCAGCTTGAAGAGTCCGGGTGTCCGCTTGTCGTAGGTGTAGTGATCGCGTCGAGGTAACCTAGCAGCAGCCTACCGCTCTGTGGATCGAGGAGCCATGTAGGTGTATTATGATACGCTCCAACCGGATAGACTCGCTTGACACTGTTGTCACAGATTTTCTCGTGGTGATGTAAGTTGTAAGACTGGTTAAACACACGATGGCATTGGGCACAACTGAAAGACTGAGCGTACAGGCTCATATTGGTAATGAGAGAAAAATGACTCACGCCATTGTCATCGAACACATTCACTTTCATCGTAGCAGCATACCGTTCTGTAGATCGACGAACCAATTCAGCCACAAAGGTATTGTCCTCCTCGCGTCGTAATCGATAAACAAAGATATTAATATCGAACAATGTTTCCACATCATCCAAATTCTTAAAGGGAACTCCACGGAAGTGCCGCTTATCCATGTCTTGCTGCTCTAAATACTCTTCCCAATAGCCATCGGTCACTGTGTCACAACCCCGGGGGTTACACTCGTCCAGATGCACGGCCAAACACCGAAACAGACATTTCCGGTCTTTGTAGAGCCCCTTGCGTCCTGCTGTTAATCCATACAGGCCTTTTCGATGAATCAACCACGGGGGAAGTTGTACAGGAGCACCGATCGGGTGATCTCGCATTTTCGTGATGAAAAATGTAACGTTAGTCACCATTTCCACAAGCCATTGGGTATTGGGACGTTGCAGGCGGGCCCACTCCAACGGATCTAATGTAGTGAGTTGCTCGACCACCGGCTCCAGAGAAATCGCACCCGTGATGGTGAATGGCTGGTCAAACACATACGAATTGTTACTGGGAGGGAAATACCGCAGTTGGTCCGTCTCTTTGTGCCGTAAGATATACCCAAATGTGACATTCAACTTATAGGCTGTGACCTGATCTTTGAAAATGTTCTCGGCATGTGTAGTGAGATACGTGCGGTCCTCCAGGCGAAAATTGTATAAGTCCAAAAGAGGACGATCACGATGAAAACAATGGCGTATGGTAGCCCAGTGTCGTTGATAAATGGCCCTGACACGTACATCTTCAGGCAAGACTTCAACCGGAGGTGCGGCTGGATCGAAGGGAAAATGTGCTCCACGTCTCATGCTTTTCGTCTCATACAAGCGGATAGGCAAGCAAGGCAGGCAGGCAGGCAGGCAGGCAGGCAGGGAGACAGATCAGGTAAGTCAGATTGAATACACCCTTTCCCTAAAAATGGACTCCTTTTATAGCCCATTGAACCTCATTTGCATATTTTCAGCGGATCACAGGCCGCCATCTTGAAAACGACCACCCCTCACACACAAAAACAAGCCGCCATCTTGAACACGACCACCCCTAACACACACACACAAACAAGCCACCATCTTGAAAACGACCCCAAAGACCTCATTTGCATATTTTCAGGGACAACAAGGCCGCCATCTTGAAACCGACCACCCCTAACCTACAAAAAACAGGCCGCCATCTTGAAAACAGTGGGGAAAAACCCAGAGACCTCATTTGCATATTTTCAGGGGGACAACAGGCCGCCATCTTGAAACCGACCACCCCTAACCTAGAAAAAACAAGCCGCCATCTTGAAAATATGCAAATGAGGCGCGAAACAAGTGCAAGTGTCCGCACCTACAAAAACAGGCCGCCATCTTGAATCCGACCACCCCTAACCTAGAAAAAACAGGCCGCCATCTTGAAAATATGCAAATGAAGGGTGAAACAAGTGCAATTGTTCGCACCTACAAAAACAGGTCGCCATCTTGAAACCGACCACCCCTAACCTAGAAAAAACAGGCCGCCATCTTGAAAATATGCAAATGAAGGGTGAAACAAGTGCAATTGGCCGCCATCTTGAATCCGACCACCCCTAACCTAGAAAAAACAAGCCGCCATCTTGAATATACCCAATGAACCCAATGACCTCATTTGCATAAAACGGGGGACAACAGGCCGCCATCTTGAAACCGACCACCCCTAACCTAGAAAAAACAAGCCGCCATCTTGAAAATATGCAAATGAGGACGACCGAAACAAGTGCAATTGACCTTGACCTACAAAAAAACAGGCCGCCATCTTGAATCCGACCACCCCTAACCTAGAAAAAACAGGCCGCCATCTTGAAAATATGCAAATGAGGCGCGAAACAAGTGCAAGTGTCCGCACCTACAAAAACAGGCCGCCATCTTGAATCCGACCACCCCTAACCTAGAAAAAACAGGCCGCCATCTTGAAAATATGCAAATGAAGGGTCAAACAAGTGCAATTGGCCGCCATCTTGAAGCCGACCACCCCTAACCTAGAAAAAACAAGCCGCCATCTTGAATATACCCAATGCACCCAATGACCTCATTTGCATAAAAGGCCACGCCCACTCATTAACATAAACTCACGCATGCGCACGCCCACAAAATAATTTCTGCGCATGCGCAGTGAAAACCGTGGTACAACAGATCAATCCTCCCTACTACTGACGAAGGATTCTCCGGACATTCATTTTCAGACTAACTTTGCTCATTTCACTTGTACTATATCAACCGACATCAAGTGCAGTTTCTAGAAATCTTGAAATTCCTGAAACTCAGAAAGATAATATCTTGGTGTTTTTCAGTGTATCTTTTTCGATCTTTTCCGCCCAAATTCGAAATTCTGCAAAGAAAATTACGAACAAATCTTTTGTTCTTAGTAACAATGGACAAAAAGATCCTCTTGTCATTAACTTACAATTATCGGACAATGGTGGGCACCAAGATCCTCCAGGATCTCTCGTTACTGTAGTCATCTATCACATTGGGAATATTATTTAGCGACACAAATCTGAAAGAGTTAGTTCGGCTGAACATTACACTGTGGTAGTAACCGTTATACACACTTCGTCCACCTCAGTCGGAAATCTGATGCACCCAATGGGTGTCCCTTCAGGCAGCTATGTGATGCATATTTAGGTATGTGTTTGGGTCAGCCTCTCCGAATTTTGTATTTTTGCAATTTTCTGTGAAATTTTCCATAGTTTTAGCCCAACATGCTGTATGATTTATACGACGTTCGTTATTTTGTACTAGTGGGCCCCCTGTTCATTCAGGGCTTCCCAGCTGTGCATAGACGTGCTTTGTTTCATACCTAAATTGTACATTATTACATCCACGTTGGTTCAATTTCCATTCATACAATCTCTCTATCGGTATAGATCAGGGGCATCAAGATCTGGACGTCAATTGGTGTGGTGAACAGACCTGCAAAAGGGTAGTACACTTCGATGGGCTTCGACCCGTTTCACGACCCCGACTATTGTTGAAATCAGTAAATAAATAAAACAAATAAATGCACGAAAATTATCAGGGTATGGTGGGTAATATTTCCGAAGATTCGTATATAAGGCATTTACAAGTTTGCCTTTTAGTGTGAAGTGAATACTGGTCATTTTGAGGTGTATCACATGCATACTTTATAACCTCGGGAACACTGTGCGCTCTCCAATCGTCAAATCCAAATTGCCCGCTTCTTGGTCAGTCTTACCGGACTATCGAACAGCCACAAAAACGCATACATTGATATTCTGTTGGGTCAGATATCTGTTTTGTGTTGATATGTTATTCTATGTTGAGGTATCTGACACTATTGTGAGTAGATTCTGCCTATTGTGAACAAAATAATAGAATCGTCATGTTATAGTAACCTCTTGGAAATGAACGTCATCTACTTCAATTACTCAATACAAATATGAATTAAACGCAACATAACACGGTTGGTGGATAAAGATTCCAGGGTACTGAGAAGAAATCATATGACCCCACAAGCAAATTTACTGACTGCATATTTCTAAACACAGAACCAAATCTGGTCCATGTGATGGTTTATATCCCAGCCTCGCTTTTACTGTAGATATTCATGTGCTCATGTTCATTGGCATGACCACATATGGCCCCTGGCACTGGCTAGAGCGGCAATAGATACAAATATTTAACGGCGATCATGTCATATAAAGTTATCTGATGGAAAATGATGGAATATATCAGTTCCATCTTGAGCTTGCCTGGCGTTTAATTCATTGATATATGGGCATATACAGAGATGAGATCACGAGCTCTGTTCGGAAAGCCTAATAATATCACGGTTGGCCTCCGCCAATGACGAATTCATCTTCTGGCATGGCTAGACTTTGTCAGACGAACCATGACTAGGGATGATATCAGCTACCAGATGAACATATGCAAATTTGGAGATCGTAAAGATGTTCACAAGAGATGGTGACCTATCTCTGATGCTTGTGGTTCAAGACCTGATGTGTTTGTTGTGTGAATTTGATAATCGTACACGTTTAAATTTAGTCTACAGGCCCTTCTCTCAGCTATGATTTTTTTGTAAATCCTGTACACAAATGTTGAA
Organism: Hanleya hanleyi; assembly: GCA_036873755.1. NCBI lineage: Eukaryota > Metazoa > Mollusca > Polyplacophora > Lepidopleurida > Hanleyidae > Hanleya > Hanleya hanleyi. The sequence goes on along the minus strand of JAVTVY010037318.1, from coordinate 7,191 downwards.
TATGCACCAATAGCTGATGGCGTTTTGCCTTTGCACCATTATCTATACAGGTATCGCTAGGCTACTTGATAAATTTTCTTCAGAGCTCCGAACCCTTATGGTTTCAAAGTATAATTAACCGAAAAATCGTGGCAGTCATTTTTCAATTTTCTGTCATTCATAGGCTACAACACTTTTGATCAGGCAAGCAAAATTCAAATCTTTTCTGATTTAACACACTGGTATTTCAGAACGTACGTCCAAATTCATCATCCCTGGCTCTGAACTCATATATCCCACCATTCCTCTCCAAAAGAAACCAATCTCTCTCCAAAAGTGAATAGTCAGATAGTATTCATAGTTGACAAGATGCTGCAATGGGGGGCGGGGGGGGAGGGACCAGAAGATCAGTACGGTGTATGAGAATCGCATATAGGAAAACAATTCACATTTGTGCATGAGTCATCAGCATCATACTGGAAATAGTCTGCACTTCATGTACCGGTATCTAGATTCGCTGATTATTAGGCGACCCGGTCCGGAGGACCTGGGTCCCCTATTGAAATCGTTCGGATTATTCTTATTATTCCACATAATCTTGTGTCGGTGATATCTCAAAAACTAGCTGACGGATTAAGCCTAAACTTTCAGGATATATTCTAGTAGACAAGATCTAATGCATAGACCAAGTTGATTCTGATTGGTCAAATGCCTTGGCGACCATCTTGGATTTAGCTCAAAACCTTCAGCGATCTTCTCCTCTGAAACTGCTGCATCGATCGTTATGAAACTTGGTACACATGATCAATGGACAGAGTTCTCCCATTTTATGACTTAAAAAGTTCATCTGTTAAAACAGATGGCCGCCATCGACCAATCAAAATGGTCGGATTTTCAAGTAACGAATTTTGACCGGAAACGTTATGAAATATATGTTATAGGACATGGTGATCACGAATATGTAAAAATTGTGCTCCTAGGTCCCGTGGTTTGGCCGCCATCTTGCATTTTGTGAAAAACTTTGCCAATTTTGCAACGGCTTATTCTCCTGAACCCTGATGGATACGGATTTCTAGGCCACTGCGATATATCGGGAAGGCCATGGTCTGTTGCACTGAAAGCAAATATTTTCGATTGGCTGAACGGTTTGGCTGCCATATTGGATTTAGGTGAAACATTCAACGATCGTCTCCTCTGAAACTGCTAAGCCGATCGTTGTAAAACTTGGTACAGATGATCACTGGATCGAGTTCTCTTGTTCTTAGATTGAAAAAGTTCATTCGTTGAAAAAGATGGCCGCCATCGACCAATCAAAATTGTTGGAATATGAACACACGGATTTTGTGATAAACCTTATCCATATTGCAAGCGTTTGTTCTCTTGAACCTTGATAGGTACAGATTACAACGCTGCTGAGATATATTGTAAAGGCAATGGTCTGTTGCACTGAATGAAAAATACTGTCGATTAGCTGAACGGTTTGGCGGCCACATTCCGGCATAGGCCTGGATACTAGGCCCTGTGTAGACCTGATGCCCGACTCGATGCTGCTCGCAGCTCCAATTCAGTGTGTTTTTCTTTGCATTGTGTAAAATAACTCACAGGAGGATAGGAGCAAAGAACAACAGGGGACAGAAAGTGCCCTCCCCCAGGTCGGGTAGGGTTAACATGATGAATGGTAGATCTTGGCCATTCATTTTTTGTCGAGTTTGCCTAGGGTACTCTGTTATCAGTGTTCAGTTTTTTTTTCTTCTGCACATGTGTAGTTTTGATCTCCTGCCCGGAGACTGTTCTCATTTGATGCCCATTACAGCAATCATCAAAAAAAATACCGTTCTTCTGTCTGACAGTCATATACACATTTGCAATGTACGATAGCTTGTGCATTGAACGCGATAATTGGAACATTATGGTAGTAAATTTTATGTTTACAATTTCTTTTAAAATTTGCCTTTCCAATCTATTTTATCCGGTATCATTTGTTACGACGGGAAGGGTAGTTATTCTCCGGGCGTAACCACAATATAGCGGGTTTTTGTGGATACAAATTATGTATGTATATCCACATTTTAAAATCACCGAAAAGAAAGAATTTTCAATTTGTGGATACACCTGCTTTTTTGGTGATGTATCGACATTTTTAAACCCACCTTACTTGATCAATTATCAACATGAGAACTGAATACAATTGCGGCAAAGCTCTGGTAGAAATTTTGGCGAAAGTTGTTTTTTTTCCCGTTATAATTTCACGTGTCTGACATGTCTTCTCCGTCGATCTTCATCAACAAAACGAAATAGGAACGACTGGCAGTTTTGCACAAAACTCTTATAACATATCTGATTATGGTTACAAAGGATAAAAACCTGGCGTGTTTTCTTTTTGCTGGTATGGATGGAAAAGAGATAAGATATCTCGATCCCGTCGCACGATAAACTTTCATCCCAAATCAGAATTTCGCTGAGTGCAAGTAATCGTGAATTTGATTGGCTGAACAGTGCATATTGGCTCCAGTAGTAGGTATAGTGCATTTAAAGGCCTATTTCACCCGGATGTAACTATGACGTCACTTCCGGTTGGGTTGAAAGAGGCGTGACCTTTGGTACATGTCTAGACTTGTTGGTGTGTGTTAATGTACTGGGGTTTTTCCCCACAATGGCGGCAGTTTTAGACGGCCATGTTGGAAAATGGCGGATTTTTAGACGGCCATGTTGGAACATGGCGGCATTTTTAGACGGCCATGTTGGAAAATGGCGGATTTTTAGACGGCCATGTTGGAAAATGGCGGATTTTTAGACGGCCATGTTGGAAAATGGCGGATTTTTAGACGGCCATGTTGGAAAATGGCGGATTTTTAGACGGCCATGTTGGAAAATGGCGGATTTTTAGACAGCCATGTTGGAAAATGGCGGATTTTTAGACGGCCATGTTGGAAAATGGCGGATTTTTAGACGGCCATGTTGGAAAATGGCGGATTTTTAGACGGCCATGTTGGAAAATGGCGGATTTTTAGACGGCCATGTTGGAAAATGGCGGATTTTTAGACGGCCATTGTTGTAGAAAAACGTATAAAAGGGGGTGATTTTTAGTGGTTGGGTGTATTCATTGCACTACCTTACGGAGCACTCTGACTTACCTGACCAGCCTGCCAGCCTGCCTGCCTGCCTGCCTGACCTCTAGCCAGCCTGCCTGTATGAGACGTGGAGAAGCTTTTCATTTTACCAGTGCAATTTCACCAGCCTATTACACCGTAGCAGCTACTGACCAGCCTGAGCCCACAGTCATGGAGTCATCCCAGCAAGTTAAGCTTCAACAGTACCGTGTTCGCCTCATTGATGAGATGCAGCATGTGGCCGAACTATGTGATCTGCTTATGGAGGAAAACATACTCCTGAAACAGGGTGTCGAAGATATCATGGCGGAGAAAACCACTTCACGACAAAACAGAGCCCTCATCGACGGTCTACTGCGCCGTGGCCCTTATGCATTTCTAGCCTTCGTGGAGGCGCTGAAGAAGACGGGAAATGAAGAACTAGCAGATCTACTTCAAGTCCACGTTGTACAAGATGATGATATCTTAGTCATGGACACCACCGAAGAGCGTACAGCTAGCAAACGTACGCACCCTGAGTCTGGTGTACCTGCCAAACGCGGTGCACGACCCAAACGGCCCCGACTAACACCTTTAAAAATACCTGAGCAAGTGCTTCAGCCAGTGCCCCAGCAAGTGCCTGAGCCAGTGAAACAAGAAGAGGTGCAACTTCCTATGCCTGTGCAGCAGATCAATAACATTATCCAGCAGGCCTACCAGGCAGCCCACACGAACATTTGGGAGCTCTCAGCCTATTTAACTGTGAGTGTCAAAGACGAAGCAGTGCATTTTAACGCACCGGCCTTTAACGACAGACCAGCTAGGCATATCGCCTTGACCTTCGACACCTGGCTAAAACTACAGGCCATTGATTACGCCATCGATGCGGTCATTGACCAGCAGGGGAGTGACGAAGCGAAATTTTATGTGGGTGACGACATCTTTGTCAGCTGTGCATATTTCAACGACCAGCTCCTGGTGCATATACGGAAATGGAAAATGAGGTCAGATACGCAAGAGCGTGTTCCTTGTCCTCAGGGCGTCACCTTGAAAATAACGGCGTGGCGGAAGTTGCAGAGTCTCACACCTATAATTCATGAAGCCCTGTCTGACCAGGTGACTGAGTATATTTGTAAGAAGTACATCGACACATTCCTGGATCATGTCAGTCCTCGCATTCGACACTTGCGCATCCAAGCATGTGCAGGCTGTGTGAACAACAGTCCCATAAACACGCATACGCGTGTGGACAATAGTGTACCATCATACGCGCTCATCACTGAGGCACTACAGGACGTCACCGAGGAGCAAATTGCCCTGGCATTGGAAGCTGCCTGTCCTCCCAAAATTTCACGTGAACAGATTGCTACCTACATCTACGTGCACCAGGGGCGGAAAGACGATGATGAGTTCAAACAAGTCTTGTTGCATAACTATTGAACATTTCAAGTCTTGTGTTGAAAACATTCAGACATTACCGTATTCCTACATTCTATGTTCATTCTACGTTCATTGAAGCGCCATGATAGCGTATAATTGTATTAAAATTCAATACCCAGAGTTTTACTGTGGTGAAGACGTTCATTCTATTGTGTTAGTCTTGTTGTATAAATATTGAACATTTTCAAGTCTTGTTGCATTGAAAAACATTCAGACATTTACCGTATTCCTACATTCTATGTTCATTCTATTGTGTTAATAAAAATAGTAGAAAATTCAAAAATGAGTGTTAGTGTTCATTGAGTGTGGTGATTGGAGCTGGTGTTGTGCTTTCAGTTAGAAGTTCTCTTTCGAAAACATTGGGTGGCCCTGAAAAGGGACTTTGGAAAGTATTACGACACTTTTTTTTTACGAGCGGTAAATTCTCTTCACCCCGGACACCTGCTTCCTACACACGGGACACTTGATTTTTAAATGCAGTTCGTCCGTTTCAGCGCAGTGGCACGTCTCCCCTATACATGTTAGGGTTACCCAGCATTCCTCACATAGGCATAAATGCCCGCACGGGAATAGGGCGTACAGGCTTTCCTCGTTGGTACACACGCTACAGTTTGATTTACTTTCTTCCTTATGTAGGTCTTGTTGTAGTTTAAAATTCACAGCGTCCATTTGATCCATGTCTTCTCTCATGTGATTAATCTGCTCGTTCAGGCGGGTTACCTCGGCCCAAGAGCATGGTGGTGTTGTTGTTGTTGTTGTTGTTGTTGTAGCTGGCGTTCCTGTTTCGGTAGCCGGCGTTGTTATAATTGGTGTTTGGGTAGCCGCTGTATTTGCTGGGGGTCTGTTACTGTTTAACCACTCTCGGTCGGGAAGTTCTTCATCGTCCGTAGGTACATCCTCAACTTCTTCCATAGCGGCCGTGACCTCCTCGTCTTGTTCTTCACATCGCCGTCTCAACGTATGGGCAATATTATGCACCCGCTGTAAGCTTGTAATTATTGTCACACCACCGCCATCTTCTTCACTAGTAATCACCTCTCTATGTTCTCTAGGATCGTTGAATAACCTTCGTCTTGTAGCCATGATTGTAGTTGTGAATGAATACACCCAACCACTAGAAATTATGCCCTTTTATACGTTTTTCTACAACATGGCCGTCTAAAAATCCGCCATTTTCCAACATGGCCGTCTAAAAACACCGCCATTTTCCAACATGGCCGTCTAAAAACACAGCCATTTTCCAACATGGCCGTCTAAAAATCCGCCATTTTCCAACATGGCCGTCTAAAAATCCGCCATTTTCCAACATGGCCGTCTAAAAATCCACCATTTTCCAACATGGCCGCGGCAGCCATGAGCCATGAGCCATGCATAGCTGTACTCGCATTTGCCTGCACACTGTATAGCGCTGTGTTACCGTAGCCGGCGTGATACGATAAAAATTCCTACTTTTCTTTCGATAAACGTGCTGCAATTTTCAGGGTCACATTATAAGGCTGTGAGGAAGATACCTCATGTATTTTTACGGAGGAAAACCCATTTATTTCAAGTGTACCGCGTTTTCCATACTACCCTACCCAACGTTACGGGTCTAAAAAATCGATAAAAGGATTAAAATTAGCGGGTTCGCTTGCCCCTAGCCTTCTGAATTTTTCAATGCTGCACGATGAGTTCCCCTAATTCAAGTTGAAATAAATTTTATACGTCCACTCGCATTTATTGCAAAATCACACCGGTTTAAAGTTGCAAAACAAACACAAAAAAAAAAAAATTCTGCCTAGGCCAGCGCAAAGATGTAATCTAAAGATTACGCTGACGTCCGCGCGTTACACTATAAATAGCGCGCAGTATTTAGTCATTCATTCACAATTACATCATGGCTCAAGCTCAAACCATGGATATTGACAACTTATTACAAGAGTTCATGATAGATGATGAACTACAACCGCTAGAGAACATCGATATGGTACATGATGACCAATGGCTGGATGATATTATACAAGACCTATTTAACCCGTTCTGTACCGTACCGGTACTTGAGTACCGGTAGAAAATAATTCAAGGAATTGTTGCAGATTTCTCATTCATGGGAACATAGATTTCTGGACTTTTAGCACAATGTTATACATTTTTGGAAAGCTCAGATTTTGGGCTTTCCGCGAATCAGACCAACTGTTGCAAGTTGTCTAAATTACTGGATGACACCACGATTATATTCCTAGTTAGAAATGCCTCAAATAGCTGGTACAGAAAGGGTTAAAGATGAACAACAACCACAGGGCGGCGATAATGAAGACCACCCAGGAGCACAAGTGACACCGGATGTTACGGCACTCGAATACCAACGATTTGACCAAATTGACCGAGTGCTAGCAGATATCTACAAACAACAACATCAAGCCCAAGCCCAAGACCAAGAAACAGAAAGGAGAAAAGAAGAACAGATGGGTATTTTACAGCCACAAGCAACAGAAAGAGAAAATGTCCAACAAGACCAAGAAAATAGAAAAAAAGAACAACAAGAAATGGAAGGTTTACAGCAGCAGCAGCAGCAACAGCAAGACATCGTGAACTACACTGCTGCAATAGCAAGAAGACTGGCGCCAAACACAGAATGCAAAGCAGCACAGTATTTACGCTGCGTGGAATGCTCTAATCAGTTCGCCAAATACGCCGTTTTCCC